>CM055405.1:60347449-60388900 GCA_029228625.1 Pseudolycoriella hygida
ATATATTTTCACATGAAAATATTATTGCGGCGTGTTTTTTAGCTTTACCATTACATTTCCCCAGATTCTGGTAAAAATTAGCTTCAAAATGTTTATTAGGAGACTAATAAAAGGGACGCAGCTATTTGTGCAGCTCGCAAGCAATTACTAGAAAATATTTTTCGATATTTATCAATATTTTCATTCGAAGATAATCGAGCACGCACGTGAGCAATGCGTCAAAGTGTCTCAAATCCATTTTAAGATGATGTCGTAAAATCATTGAACGTTTTAGAATGAGAGATTTAACGAATAGCATTACATCATCATTATACGAAATTAGTAACTTGCAAGGTTGGCTCGCTAATTTTTCTAGCGACGCTTACGCTACAATCGAAAAATATTAGCGACGCTAGTAGCGAGGCTTTTCAAAAACTAGCGCGCTATTAGCGGTCGCTGATCTTCGCTAATGGTACAAATTTTTCATTACATTGAAATAATAAAAAAAAGAAAATTTTTGCGGAAATCGTCTGACCGAAAAATATATTCAGAAAAGCTGAACAATCTTTCACTGCTACACAGTACAACTGTGCTGTACTTTACAATTCCCTACATGGGAAAAGTTAGTCAAACTCTCTATACATACACGGTCTTTCAAAAGTAACTCCACAGCCTACTATGACTGTCTCTTTTACACGTATATATTTGCCGAGGTCGAACGCCTAATTGTGATCCCAAAATAATACCTATAACAGGTCTTACACTGCATCCGGTATATGCCAGACTTCTTAATGTCAGGGGGGACATCTTTCAACGAACCCAACATATGTCTCAGGGTATTGTCATTTCAATGAACTATCTGGATGTCATATTCCCGGTAGATTTTCTTCATCCCATCTGTGACACGGGGGTAATAGGCAAAACTGTTCACTTTGAAGGTTCTTCAGACTTGTTATCTTTGAAGAATGTTGAGACGTTCTCAGGAGCCTTTTATGTATGTTGTGTGTATGTTGGTTATGGTCATAACGGTTTTTTTGTAGCCATTGACTCTACCGATGTCGACAATTGTTTAGATTTCTCTATCAATTTTTTCTTTCGTCAATGGGAGGTTGACCATAAAATATGCCATTGAAGGGTACGCCGTCATCTTGTGCTTAAAGTCATGGTTTGAATCAGCTGTTATAAGTCTTTTACTCTCATTTAAATCTACTGAATGAAAATAAGGGAAATGCTGATTCCCTTATCCTGACCCTGTTTGATAAGAAGAGAACCATTGATAACGATATCATAAGCTCAGGCGATTCGAACACACTGGAGTGGATGACGACGAATTCTTTGACTGTGAATGAACACACAAACATGACTACAAAGAAACACCGCAACATTGACGATTTCGAGAGCCTTGGATTTAAAAGCACATTGTATGACGACACAAAAATGTGGAAAAACAACGTTACCCTTGACATGAACCTACCCAATCTCTCAATGAAGTTGTTTGTCATTGTACTCGTAATTGTAACACTGTATCACCCTTTTATCATCTGTAAAAAAACTTGTTACCCATTGTAAGATGTACTTGTTTGCAGTATGAAATCGGGATGATTTTATGTATGTATGTACAGTTTTCCTTAAGGTGTGGTAAGATTGTGACAAATGTTGATTAATTTGAACCAGGCCCTGTTGATGGGAACACAGTTCCTGAAACCAGTTGGTTTTTGAAACCCTGTTTTCGTAATACTAATACAAAGGGCGCAAAATGAACTTTTTAAAAATTTCAATAGGACCTTGTTGATGTTAAAATTTTTAATTCCATTTACATGAATTCTGAATGATATGAACAAAAGATTTTTTATGCACGTGCCGTGTCCCTGTAATTACCAAGAACGTTTTAAGACGGTTGTCTTTCCAATTCATAATATTAGTTTAATGACGGTAAATTGTTGAAAATATTTCCAAGCTTTATCATTTTTTCAGTCTTGAAAGCATAATGTAGTAGGTACGGATAATTGTGCATGTGTGCATGAACACAATGTAAATACCACTACGCAAATTGCCGGTTGAATAACCACCGGTGATGATTTAGTCCCCTATACCAATTAACAAAAATACAGATACCCACCTCATTTCTATAATATGTATGGTTCCATACATCGTGAGCATATCAAAAACAATTTTATAAAATGTATATATTCTGTGAACCGGAAGTAAATTAATGCATTTCAAAAATGAATTTTAAAATGCTATCAAAATACCTGACTCTACTTGGACAGTAGATATAGCTAAATATTTTGTATTTTCATATGTTCACGGGTGTAGTAAAGTTCAAATGAGAGGATAATGACATATGTATGATAAAATAGAGAAAAGTACTTCCATGATGAAAAACTTAAAATGCTCTTCAATTCTAAAGCACGTCATTTCAATAAAAACGTGAAATTTTCTATCTTGACAATTTTTCAGGTGTTTCTTTTAGAAAAAAAGACCAACTTTGGCGACTTTTTCCGTCTGCCTGTTCCATCAAAATTAAAAAACTCTTGGGACGAATGATTATTGCAGCAAAAATGCAAATCTCTACACTCTACGCCAAAAGTCACACCCTATACAGACTAGACCCTATCCAGACTAACTTGATTTCGTGTTTTCGTTTTGTATAGTGTGTACTTTTTTTGTTTAAAATCAATTAAAAGTGAAGAAAGTTCTTTGAAACATTACCTTTTGAAAATCCTTCTTTAACGACATTTAGAAATAACCGATTCTCAAACCACGCTGAGAGTGAATTAAACATTCGATTGGGTTAAGGTTAAGTTTTGCTTCTTCGGAGCGTATCTTCATAGAATATTGAATTGAAGTACAAGAACGAGCCGATGTTTTGGTCAGAACTAACATTTACTCCAATTTAATGATCAGATACATACTTCTTAATTTGAGCAATGAATACAAGAAAATTAACCAAGAACTGGAGTTAGATCATCAACATCATCTTCATAAAATAAGACAGAAGTTACCCCATACACCTCTGCCACAAAAATCGACAGAAAATTATAGTTTTGCATTTTATGGGTTAGTGATTAGCGTCAAAGCAACGTAAATATTGTATTAGCATATAGTGCACAACACGGAAACTGGGAACTGAAACTGCAGCAATACTAGATACATTTGATGGTTTCCAATTTCGATTATCCCGACATTTTTGACTTTGGTATGTTGTACGGTGCCATATTCTTCCAAATATGTACACGTATAAATCAAATACAATTTTGTAATTGAATAATATATGAATTGGATACCCGTACAAATAAATAATGGCAAATTGAATTACCGATGTGAACATTTTGTTGGCAATAACATCAGCTTTACCCAGTGCGTAAACCGAGACACGATTATTTTGGTGCTGGATGAAAATTAAAGAAAAATGCTATTTGTTCCTCATCGGAATAAGCACGGCACGGTAACAAAACAGTTGTTCGTTCATGTTCAGCCATGCAGAGATGTAAAATTTGGTTTGAATGTATGTTGTATTATGGTAACGTATTAAGGCTTATTAAACAATTGCAAATTGGGGAATTTGATGAAAAGGTTATTCGCGGAAAGATTATTTAGCGCTAAATTCGAACCAAAAAAAATTACAACTATGTTTTAACGGGTATTGGAATCGACGATTAAATCGTGTTAGCAGCTGAAACTGTAGCGTAATTTGTTCATAAACTCATATTACGTAATTCGAAATTTAGGGTAGGTCGAACAGCAACAAAGTAATTGAGTAAATGTTCTAAATTTAACTAAATTTTGAATGTAATTTGTTATAGGTGTGGAAGCAGTCAACATTCAGCAAGCAGTTAATATAAGTCAACAAAAAGAAAATAAGCTGCGAATGCCCGTACAAAATAAATTTATCCCTTCCTAACCGTCACCAATACTCGTAACCTTCACTCAACCTATTCAAGTAACTTGAAATATCGTGCCGATTTCCACAACATTTTTTGCTTGCCATCTTTCATACATAATCTGGAAGAGCAACTTCCTTGCCTCTTTCGCGGAGGTAGAGTTGAAAGAGTATCACCCACTCTCAAGAAAACATGTTTTTGACCACTTTTTCAACCGTTTCTGCCGAAGTTCTTGAGCGATTTTGCTCATCTTCTAACTCGGCACCACTTTCTCCATTACTCTTTGATGAAAAACGGTCAGAATTTACTCGAGTTATTGTATTGACAGACGGACGGATCTATTCTCCGGTACACCGTTGCGTTGTCTAATTTCGACTGTTTACAAAGGTTTTTTTTTACAAAGGTAAACGCAGATATCCCGTATACCTCGTACAGATATAAATAGATTCTCTTTATAGATCTAACAATTACTCATAGATGACGGAATTACTCGTTTCATCCCTTGAAGAATAAAAAAAAAGATTCCACAGTCGAGCGTAGGTCCCTTCAATAGTTTACTTCCTAAGAAGTAGTTAACTTTTATTTCATTTTCATTCGACAACTGTGCAAAATAGTGATCGTAAAAATTACGGTCGACTAGCGCAGCGTCACTCATTCTTTCTAATGTGTTAAGAAAAGTTGACAAAGTACAGAGAGACACGAGATGGTAAATAATTTATAAAGACAACGTTGACTACGTGTGGAATTCCAGCGACACGACAACTGTACATTGTAATTGCTATGCGGAAAAAACTCACTCATACCACCGCAAGTATAAGGGTTACATTTTATATCAACTAAAAGAATGTGGTCCTCTTTAGAAGAAAATATTGCTCTAATTTTTAACATAAATTGAAATGAAGTACATAAAGTTATGTTGCAAAGGTTTATTCAATTATATTTCGTTCTTTGATAAAGTAAAATCCGTCAGCTTGTAGCCTTGAGGCAAAAATAAGATATTTTATTCATTGAGACAAATTTTCTTCAGCAACAACACAAGTTAGATAGACTCCTGATTAATAAATTTAAGGATAAGCTGTTTTCTTTTTGAGTGCGTGTAGGTGGCGTAACTTTTAAGCTTATAAAAGAATGTAAACAGCGGTACAGATACTGCCTACTTACATTCGTTTAACCCAACTGACATTTTATTTTAATAGACCCCAGTTTCATGAATCATGCGCATTGCCTCAGTGATCTATAAAAGCACTGGGTTATTCGAGGACGCAATGTCTTCCCCTGTATTTAGTTATTCATCCAGAAAACGGGATTATCACATTGTCTCAAAGTGATTTACCCTTCTAAAAAGCCATTAGGCTTAACTCTGACATACTAATCAACCAATCTAAGTATAACGCCTGGTCTATAACTATAGTAGGTGCCTACATCATATTTGATAAAAGCTGAATGTAGCAGTAGTAGCTACAGTAACATTTATTTGAATCCTAAACTTCATTATTATGCACATTGTTCACATTGCACAATCGCGTATACCTGTATGCCCTTTAATATAATTATCATTTATCTCTTCTCTTTACAAATTATGAATGAAATATTTTGCTCATGGCATCAGAGATGCATATAACCAAAAGGTAAGGTGTACTTGGTTTACATATAATTTCTTATAGCTTTGCTTTGCATATCTGACTATTTTCCATTATTCTCTTATGTTCCTCGTGTTCATCACGTAATAAATATTAATTAGGAACAGAAAAGGAACATATAGGTCGAAATATATGTCGTGCAAGGTTGTTAGTAATTCTTTGTTTTCTTTTTGTTAAACAAATTAAATTTTTTTTATGCGCGAAAAGTATTCGTCTGGTGTTGTTGAGCAAAAAAAATTATAACCAAGGGCCCGTACGCTGCCGTATTATTTTCTGATATGGTAACTATAAAAGTACCCCAGATGATATTGAAAAGTCGCTTGCTGTAGTGTGTGAAATAAAAACTTTTAGTCATTGTTTTATAACCGAATAAAAGTCCTTATTTTAGCTTTGAAATTCATTTTTCTATGTCCAGAAATGTTATCTGAAACTTGTCTTTTGAACCATTGTTCAGCTATCTTATACTTAGCAAAACTCTGTCTTTTGAGTGCGAAGGTTCTGCTGAGCTTTCTCAGCGATCACGTCTATACCATTATAAGAATTAACAATTCGTGAAATTGGACAGATAGACAGACAGATAGCAGGGCCTAATATTTGGGAATTAAATCTCAAAAATTCAAATTTTTGGGAAATAATTCTTAAATATTAGGTCCTGGATAGAAGCGATAATTTTAGTTACAAATGCAACTGTTATTCTTTAAGCGCTTGATATTTCGTACAAGTCTAAAAACACTTCCTTAAACTTAGATGTTGCAATTTAAAGTCTCACACAGGTGTTGTACGTATATTCAACGATATTAAGTATTTTGAACAGCGCCATTACCAATTTACATTATAGAAAAATAATTTAATAAATAAAGTTTTTATAATTTGATTTTGGATGTTGTTGGAAATTCGGCCTCGCTTAGAGGACAATCTAATTCGTAATTAATTTCATTATCCTATAGCTAGAGACAAAATACGTGACTATGGCTAATTCCATCTGTAACCCATACATTGTAGCTACCATGTCACCTCGGGAACGGATGTGTTTTGTCTTATGTTAATATAAATCACATTGAAAGAGTGAAAGAGATGAAACACGTTACCCAGGTGACGGACGGTAACGATGGAATTAGCCCTATAGAGAAACGTCGTGACGTAGACGTTAAAAGTTAATTTCTTAACTTTTTAACATTATAAACAACTCTGTCAAAACCATTGAAAAACCAATTTTTTTGAAAATTTTAGCTGCAAATTAGCAATGGACCCAAATATTTTAATGAAATCCGTAGATCTGTTGTTTGCCAAGCGATTGGCAGATAGTTGGAAAGAATTGTTTATGATTCTGAACCACATTTGATCAACAAACACGTGCTTTGATGGATTTAACCTAAAAGTCTATGAGTTTATGTAAGTCTTTGAATTTTGCCTAAGAAACACATTCAATTTTTCCAGCTATCTGTCAATCGCTTCGCAAGCGTCAGATCTACGGATTTCATTAATAATAATTGGGTCCAATGCTAATTTTCAACTAATAATTGGGAAAACTCACGACGACGACATTAAAAGTTAATCAATCGACATTAATTTCACTGCTTTAGGCTGAACACGCACGAGACATTGAAAACGTATTTTGGTAAAAATTCTCCTTGTTCAAGTGTCAATTTTGACATGAGAACAATGAAATTTTTTTATCAAAACACGTTTCAGTGTCACGTGCGTGTTCAGCTTTATGTAAGATCTTGTTCCTAACTTATGCCTTTTTTACTTTTGCGATGCGTTGTCAACCTTGGTTTCGCCTCGGGTTGTCAATTTCTACATCTTTTACGTAAAATTCCATTCCCAACTGCCATTAAAGCGATCCTAGTTAAAATAGATTTGTAGTACTATTCTTCCTTCCGTATTCTCTTATCTGAGGACTGATGCATGTTAAAGTAAATGCTACTGCCTTAATTATGGCAAACTTTGATGTTTGATGTACGGTGCATTGACTGCAATACGTATTGAATCAATAGAAACTTCTAAGAACTTGAAAAGAAATATTGTCAAGTTGAATGCACATTTCTTATTTTTTTAAGTTTTTTACGGTTGGCTTACATCAACATCATTTTGAATAAATAAATTTAACAAGCAAAATGTTTTCGGAATGTCAAATGTTAGACAAATAAAATGAAATTATCATACCTTTAATAGTTGTAAAGATGATGATCCAGACGATAAATCCTCTAAGCTGCGACATTTTCTTTCGTTGATTTTTTTTATCCGAAACTGCGTGTTAACCACGTTCTTTCGACCCTATAATTTGTGCCCTTATCACTTCAATTCTCGTTTTCTTCACAGAAAAATATCTTAGCTCACAGTGTTTTTTCTTTTCTTACGGCGTTGCTGAAACATTTATCAAGATTTTCGAAACATATTTCTCGCACATACCCACTATTCTATAGCAGCAGCGTTTGGAACATTATTTAACTTATTTTTTTTTGTTCGTTCGTCTCAGCGTATAAAATCTCACAACAACCGCATAAAACACATGTAACGAAATAATGTGGCACTTTTTGATGCTCTTTATATCATATTTTATGTAATTTAAGCTTATTCGTAACATAAATTAATTGAAGCACTTTATAAACGATATGTATACATCCTTGTATACAGGAGCATTATACAACATTCAAAACATTGAAAGCTAATGTTTTTATAGGTTACAATAATCCACACGATTTTTCAGATAGAAAGTGTTTGCTTGTATCTATATATGTACATGAAAAGGGGTAACTCTATTGCAAAAACGTATATAAAATGAAAATAAACAACATGGAAAAACCTCTTCAAAATAGATTAAAGGACTTAGATTTTCGATCAACAAAATCCAAACATATGTTTTGATTTAAAAGCTCAAAGGATAAGTTTCAGATATTATTTGCCATGAAACGTTCCGTTCCGACCGACGCCCGTTATTGCTATAAAACTATTAACTCATCCTCAATGGCTGACTCCCGTCTTTTTCTATATGGTTATTGTGTGCGAACTTACACGCACGTTTACGCATTTCAGACTATATTTCCTGTCGATACTTTCATACTTTTTCTTGGTGAAAAACTTATATAAAAGCCAAAGAAAAGAACTACACGACGAAAAGTGGTTCGGTTGAATGATTTTCAATTTTTATTTATTTATTTTTGTTACACTTTTTTTTGAATGAGGAACAAATGGTTTGGAAGGTGATGTAGAAATAATAAATTTTCATATACACAAGCAGGAAGGAAAGCAAATGCAATAAATTGTTGAGCTGTACAAATCGAATGGGATTCGGTTATTTGTTGCTCTGTTTTTCACATAAAAAATACACACACTCCCAACACCAAAAATATATAAATAAAACTAAAAAGCTTCTTTTTTTATTTTGAATATATCTTTATGGGTTCATCGAGATTTTATTCCATACATCGGAATACATTATCCGTTGGAAATGAAATTTTCATAGGTTTCATTATTCATCGCTTAAGGGGAGAATTTTCTTGTGTATACATGTGAATTGCGAATGGGATTTTATTGTATACTCTAAATTTGGATCGGATAAAGGTATTTTATTGCACAAACACCGACAAAGTTTGAATTATATTCCTACTTTTCTATTAACAATACAATGGATCGACTTCAGATGAATTTTCACCATCCAGAATTGATTTTTAACCTCCAAATTTCTTGTAACGTATTACGAGCTTGTTACAGTGAATAAAAATAGATCGAAAGTAGATATCCTTGATAGAAAAATCAAATCTTGTACGCATTCCTCACATGAGCTCTACAAATTGTTGTCATTTTTCATCTACTTTGTACATAAAATAAAGAAACCGAACGAATACTTCCCTCTGATAGGATATCACAAAGCGTCAAGCCAAAAGCTGTGAAAATTTCAAGACAGACGAAATTTTTAGCATTGTCAATTCGAGATGCTTATCTCACTTGCGAACCTAACAGTAAGTACTTTAAATGTCAATCAATGGGTTAAAATCAAAGGAAAACATGATAAAAAATATTGGGATTTACGTAAAAAATTAAAGTGACTTTTTGTAGCAGCATTGATTGATTTTTCAATGTTGACACAAAAGCGTGTAAGTAGAAAGAAATTAGAGATAATAAATTTTTTACTCATCAAGTTCCTAGTTTGGTGCACGGATGAGAAAAAAGTCTGCCAGAAAAAGTGCAAGGCTTTAATTCGCATTTGTTTTATTTATTTATTAAGCGAAAGAAAAGACTGCTCACAATGGCGCAGCCAGTAAAAATACGATCTTTTCGAAAAATTGTAATAAATAAAATTCATTTATTTACTCTACCTTTCCCCAAAAGTTGCCAAGAACCATGCGGCACTGCCTCTTTGAATTGCAACTGAAATCTTTGTAATCGGAAATCTTTCGAGCGTGATTCCCAAGAAGCTGTCCTTATCAATTCGCAATACTTTTTTCTAGCTACCAGCCGAGCAAAAACAGTACAAAAACATAGAAGGGACCCGTACGTATCAGAATAGATGCGGCAAACAGAGTTGATGTTACGAAAAGACTGGAACGTATTTAAGTAAATGTTGCGTTCACATTAGACTGTATTGGAAATGCCCGTAGGGCAATTTGAAAAACCCGTCCGAAGTAACGGTGTAAAAAAATTCTCCGAACGCACAAAATTGACATCCAAATAGAGAAAAATGTTCTCCTCAATTTTGTCTACAACATAGCAAAAAACTATTTCTTGGGCTAGGGCCGACCTTAGTACTGACCTAGGGCCTTAAATAGAGGCCTCGGATACATACTTCCATAGACAAAAATGTTTCCCTCAATTTGCTCTGCAACATAGCAAAAAGTTTTTGAAAATCGGAAGAGATTTACTCGAGTTATGTACAAAAAACACGTAGGGCCCTAACAAAGACTCTATTTTAGTGCCCTAGCTAAGACCAAAGACTCAAATCGAAAAATGTTTCTTCCACAAATTGTCGTCGTGCCCAGATCTTTGAAAGAAAAAAAAAAATTTGAAAATCGGTAAAGATATACTCGAGTGATGTACAAAAAACACATAGAGCCCTAGCAGAGACTCGTTTTTAGTGCCCTAGCTAAGTTCAAGGACTCAAATTAAAAAAAAAAAATTCTTCCATAAATTGTCAGCCATGCCCAGATCTTTCAAACAAAAGAAAGTTTTTGAAAATCGGAAGAGATTTACTCGAGTTATGTACAAAAAACACGTAGGGCCCTAACAAAGACTCTTTTTAGTGCTCTAGCTAAGTCCAAAGACTCAAATCGAAAAATGTTTCTTCTACAAATTGTCGGTCATGCCCAGATCTTTCAAACAAAAAAAAAAAATTTGAAAATCGAAAAAGATTTACTCGAGTTATGTACAAAAAACACATAGAGCCCTAGCAGAGACTCGTTTTTAGTGCCCTAGCTAAGTCCAAGGACTCAAATTAAAAAAAGTTTCTTCCAGAAATTGTTGGCCATGCTCAGATCTTTCAAACAAAAAAAAATTATGAAAATCAGAAAAGATTTACTCGAGTTATGTGCAAAAGACCAAAAACCACTTAAACGGCTCTAGCTCGGCGGCCCTTGAGCCGACAGTGCCCAGATTCAATACCATAAAATATTTTTCGACTACCTTTCAGGAAAAAAAGTTTTTGAAAATCGGTCCAGATTTACTTAAGTTATCGTGTTGACGGACAGACAGACCGACAGACAGACTGACAAACGGACATTGTTTTTTTCGCTGATTTGTCATCTGGAGGCAACAAAAAAAGGTTCTCCCTTACTCCCGGGTTCGAATTCGCAATGTAACAAACGTGGTAGTAAACGCATCAGACCTACGTACTTCGTACGGGTCTAAATAGTACAAACACGTGCTTTTAAATTTACTTGTTATGCTGTTTTCAATATTATCGACATTATCTCTTTTTTCAATGTATTTTTGCTATGGCAGACCTTGAAAACAGCTGAAACTTGATAACAAGTAAATTTATAAGCACACGACCGTATATTACAGTCGAACACTGTTATGAGTAATATTTCAGGTGTGCGATGTTTACGGTACCGAGCCTTGGCGAATTATCGTAATGCACACTCGCTTCGCTCATGTAAAATGCGCATTTACATTGCTTCAACACGTAAAAAACGGTACGTAAGTGCTTCCAAATTTTTATATTGACGAGTAAGAATACAGCCCTCCCCTTCCGTAACCTTCCCACTCGTCAAAATAAAAATTTGGAAGCACGTACGTAATGTTCTATTAACTTGAAGTTGCTCTCGCTATTAAAGCACTAGACAGCGCTTCTACTTTGGTATAAAGATAAATCCGGTACCGGCTAATTTCTCTATTCACAGTTCTATAACTGAAGAGAATTTGATGCTTTTTTGACACAGGGCTGAAAGTAACCGAAATTTAAATAATTTCTTTTGAATTAAAGATTCAGCTAACCTTACAGTGTATTGACTGTTTGCAACAAGACTCCAAAAAATAGCTTAAAACGAATTTATTAACAGTAAATCAGCAACGAAAGAGTTGCTGACTTCGAAAAATCATAAAAAATTTCATAAAGAAAAATCCTAGCGAAAATTGAAAGTCTAGAGTTATGACAGAAAAAAATCTTTAGTATAAAAAGATGTAAACGTAGCAATAAAACTGGTAAAATCACCTCGTATATCTCGAGATGTCTGAAAATACAAAGTATCAAACCACATGCACAACACACATTTAAAAAATCGAGCTTCCGTTTCCTAGGATATAACATTAATGACATGATAAATATTTTGATCTAAATGTGCATTTCATTCGGGTAATAAAATTCAGTGAATCTTTCAGCTTGAATCTAATATCCTGTATCACGAAAGTATGATACGAGATATGGTGGCTATGTTCGATTTCAAAACTTTTATATTTCTATCATTTCTACGGTATACGAACGATAATAAAAAAAAGTTTTCCAATAATAGTCTGGATAACACCGCATTTATCATTTTCAAAGTTGGTACATCAGTGAAAAGTATATCAGCATCGAGTATATAACTAGCTGAAAAACAGGTCTGAACTGGTAAAACGCCGTTCTCCCTTTCCATTGACGAATAATAAAATTTCTTTACGGATAGAATATTTCAGGAAAAAATTTGTCCAAAACGTTTCTGCACAGCCTTCAACATATTTTCGTGGTCACAAACCATTAAAAACGAATTTTTTAATTGTTTGAGTGCAGGGCAGTTTCCAGATTGGATTCTAACTACTCCCTTGAGTTTTAGTTGACATTAAAAATGCATCTAGAACATTCTTAGCAGTAAAAAGTAAAAGGAAGCAACGTTTTTCGTTCCGGTGCGTGTAAATAGTATTTTTATGATTGTATAAAATTTACTACTCAAATATTTCGATGAATGCGCTTTCGGGTAGCTAATGCGGGCCTGTTAGATCGTATAGAAAATTACTATAGTTTTCTGTGATATAAAGCTTATATGGATTGCTCATTGAAGTACTTTGAGAAATACCTTCATAAGCTCTGTGGACCATTAGAGCTGTTAACTTCTTGAATTTCAGCGAATGGTCTGCTTTTCAATCAACACACGATATTTGGTATATGGCCCATTCTAGCTTTACCCATATTACATTCGAATTTCATTCATAAATACCTTGAAAAGTATGTATGAAAAGTAACAGCAATGCAGTTCACTGATTTTGTTGAGCTCGTTTCTCTCAACAATATTTTCGAACATACAAATTTTGTAGCTGCTGTGTTCTATGAGATACAGCTAATATGAGTAACGTGCAAGGATAGAAGTGGGTCTGAGTCGACATGGTGGGTTCAGGTCAGGTCAAGAACCAATTTTGACCTGAGCCTTAAAATATGATTTCAGGTTCGAACCGAAACTGACTTGAAACCTGAAAATCAAATTCAGGTTGACCTGTAAGCTGAATTGAAACCCACAGGTCATTTTAAGCAAAATTTCGTGAATAAAACGAATTCGTTGAATAGCATTAACTTTTCAGCTAAAAACTGTAGCACCGAAAAACTGTTCCTGCGATACTGTTAGAACACTTCCTATGTGTTTTTTAAGCAGTATCTTTCATCTTTTTTAATATTTTTGATTTTGTTTTCAGTGGGAAAAATAAAGTGACGAGCGGCGCAACATATGTTCAAACGAAGTAAAACGTCGAAGGAACTGTGCGAAATCACAAATTATCTGAATTTACCGCTGACTGACCCAAATGTAGATGTGGTTCAATATTGGAAAAACAAAGAAAGAAGACTTACCGACCTGAGGTCTATGGCAAGTGATTTTGTGTGGAGCGAGATTTCTCTAATGGTGTAGATTTGGTGACACCAAACAGATGTCGTTTAAAAAAACTAACAATCAGGCAAAAATGTGTCTGACGTCGTGGTACCAGCGATATTAATGGGATTCTTTTTCAGTACTTGTAAATTTAATCGTACAAATAAAATCGTGAAGAAAGTTCTACCGTTTGAAATTATAGTTTACAGTATCAGGAGTGACTGTTCAAAGATGTATTTTCGTCGGCTTATTAATTTTTTCTCTTAGGAAATGATCCTTAAATAGTACATCTGACAGTAATCGAATAATAAACAGGTTGATTCAGGTCAACCTAAACCCATTCAGCTAAACCCATTTTTTCAAGTTCAGGTCAGATAAACTGAACTGAAAAAAAATGGGTCCACCCACTTCGATCCTTTGTAACGCTAGAATGGCCCATATTCGACTTGGCTACATAATAAATTTACTATACGTAGAAAATAAATAAACTTAGAGCTGGACTTGAACTAGCACCTCAATTTGTGATGTTCTTGGAGCCGGGTGCCAGCTGATAAAACATTTTACTTTTGAATGCTGGCGAGTGGTGCCTTACCAACAAGTTGAGGATTTAGTACTAAATTTGAAGTAATTGTTTTTTTAAACCTAAATTTAGAACTCGACTCTGGCACTTGAAACATTCGACATCACAAATTCAGGCCCTATACGTATTTTCAGCAGTAGCAGTAGTAGTGCTGACGACATGCAAATGGTATTTTAACTTGGATAACCTCAAGCAATTAGGTGTTCCTCGTGTAGAGCAGATCATTTGATTGAACAATGGCTAACTCATCGTAATATCTATGGGCTAAAAGAAAAACAGTGATGTCTTCAATGAGAAAAAATTTTGTGTTTTTTGAACACGATCCTTCAAAATTTTTATTTTGTGTTGATATGTTGTGTGACTTTTTCAGTCATTTTATTGCAGATATCTAGAAATCCATTTAAATGACTCAAATTTGAAAGTTTTTTGAACTACTCAAAGAAAGTTTTCCAGAAATTCAACTGTCATCGCAGACGTTTCTGAAGCTTATTCCATTTTAGACATTTTTAGAATAAATTATAGTTTATATTTGCTGCTTTTAACTTCATCCGATTGAATACTATTTTAGAGTAGAAAATGAAAAAGGTATTTTTTCCAGCAATACCTAGGTATTAACATGACTGTGCACAATTGCAGAAATGTTCAAACTTATCTTTTCCGAACTATCAAACTTTTGAGCTTTTATAAAATTTGAAACTTATTTATCAGTCCAACAACTTTAGAAGCCATTCATTTATCAAATTATTCACATTTATCAAAAGACAAATAACGTCAAACAACTTTTTCTCATTCCAAAAATTTGTGGGCTTCTAGAAAGTTTCTTCAATTCAAATGTGCTGCGATTTAATTTTTTTCTATGATTTTATATCAAAATTTTCATAATTTGAAGTGAAACATCATTTTTCCTACCATTGAAATTTATTGAAAGTACTGACAGACAAGGCTCAATTTCAAAGTGTCCGAAGCTCTTTTCCAGAAATTGTATTTATGGAAGATTTCTCAAATACACAAAAGTGTAAATTCAGTAAAATCTTTTTTTAATTTCGTAATAACTTTCATATCAAAAATGTTCTATCAAGAAAAGTTTTCAATGTTGTTTATCAAAGAAAGAATAAATGTGACCTTCAAAGTCACGATTCTAATTTTTTTTTTCATAAAATCACTTAATTCCGCCAGCTGAAAGCACCGTTATAATTCAATGATAATAAATACTGACGGTCTGTATTATTCAACGATAGGAATTCGTTCCACTGATATATTACCATTCCAATAACCAGAATAATCTCTGACAAACTTCCAATATTCCATTATTTAATCCATCGTTTGTCCTAATAAATATTTCTTTAAAACACATCAACACTGCTCGGCTTTCTCATGAATTTCCTATGTTAATTCACGTGAGATAAATGCGGCAAAAGTGCAAAAAAATTATATAAGGAAATCCTTTTAAAAAATTCCAATTCCGCGATTAACCGTTAGAATGATTTTTTGGAATCACGCACGTTGTACACAATAAACAATAATTCGATGATTTTTAATGCAAGCAATTTTTCAATCCCAAAACCATCAAATCACAACGGTTTAATATTTAACTTCGGAAATGTCGATTTTATTATTTTTGATTAATTTTATTGAGTGTCAGTGTATAACGTGTACCCATGTAAAAGGGTAAAAGGATATAATTCACGAAAGGAGATTCTGTAGCAGTAATATCAAAAAACCGATGTGTAAACGTTAAAGTCGAATTTCAAACTGAAGCGATTGAAAATGTCATGCAAAAAATAACAACATTTTGAAAAGGCGGAGAACATTATATCGGAATTGGAGTGCATAAAGAGAGCAGAAATTATTATTTTTGTAGGAGTAACAATGCTATTCAGCTATTCAGCGTGACTCGGTTATGGTTTGGTAGATTTTGTGTTTATGCTTCGGCGCAAGTCTGGACGTAGCACATGGTCTGTAAATGCATTGTTTGTATTGTAAGTTAACAATTACGAGGATTTTCTCAACTAATACTAAATGGAAGAGAGACAGCAAAACGCAATTTATTATAACATATTACAACACAGAGCAAGTAAATGACTGTACACACGTGTTGGTGTTAATTCTTGGCCATATGTTGTTTTATTTTCCTTGGTCTTCTTTTTTGGGTCATTTTCATATTATATATTTTTATGGATTCAAAATATTTCCAAAAAAACCCATGAGGCTATGATTATTATTTACTAAGCTCTCGTTACTCCTGCCAAAAATAGAAGAAGTTGAAAATATGTGCGACCGTTGAATAGTAGATTATGCATCTGTTTCCAAAATGCTTTTTTGACGATTTGGAGCGCGTGCAGCAGTTATTCCTTTGTTCAGTTAATCGTCACGAGGGTGTCACTTTCTATAAAAATTGACATCGAATTTACACGATTTTTTGGAGTTTTTGAATTTCGTATATTTTTATAGATGCCGTTTTTTAATTTACAGTTTGTTATAGGATTCGGCAACATCGACAAATCGTTGCATGGCCGAATCGAGTTACAAATCGATTGTTTCTTCTTCGGCAATAATGAATTATGAATGAATATAGAATGAATAAGTAACATCCCCGTGGATAGTCAACGTTCACTGAGAGTGTCAAATTTCTACCCATCCCATTGAATTTATTTGTATAGAAAAGTTACGCTGTGTTCTACGTGAAACAACGTCAAATTCCATACATTTTTGATCCCCTTCATAAATGATGTCTTTAAAGCCATCATAAGACCCGTACGAAGAACGAAGTTCTTCGAAAAGGGGTCTTATGCGTTTACCACGACGTTTGTAATCCAGCAATAAAAAATGTCCGTCCGTCCGTCAACACGATAACTAGAGTAACCGATTTTCAAAAACTGAAAGGTAATTAAAAAATCTTTTATATACATAACTCGAGCAAATCTTTTCCGATTTTCATAAACTTTTTTGTTTGAAAGGTCTGGGCATGCCCGAAAATTTATGAAAGAAACTTTTTCGAATTTTGAACTTTTGGTCTCAGCCACCGCCCAAAAACTGAACCTCTACTAGGGCCCAACGTATTTTTTCTATATAAATCGGGTAAATTTTATCCTATTTTTAAAACTTTTTTTTTCTGAAAGCTAATAACCAATTTGATTACGGGATTAGACTTGGGCAAAGTCGGTCGAAAACTTTCGAAGTTACGGTCGAAAAAGCGGTCAAAAATTTAGTTTTTTGAAGGTTCGTGGAACTTTTTCACTTATATCTCTACGAAATTAGAACAGAAATCGCTCTTTAAGGTTTTGAATGAAACATAGGGACATCAGAAAATTAAATTGGTGAAAATCTGTTGAATGGTTTACTGGGGGTCCAACTCACGCTACGCGACCACATACGATATTTGGTGATTTTTCGTGAATATTTCTTTAAGTAGAAGGTTTTTTGTGCGGTTTTGCAGAGAAAAAAGATGCGAACATTTCTTGTTAATGGATCAAGGTCCTCTCCTAAGTGCTCTAGGTCTGTTCTAAGAACGGCCCTAGTGCAATTTTTTTGTTAATTTTGAGATTTTTTAAGGATTTGGAGAGGTTACTGCCATTTCCAATCCAATTTGATGTCGACGTAATTTCATGCACTTAAGAGTTAAAGCAACATTTCGAATGTTTTTCCAACATCTATTCTGATGCGACCCGTACGCATATGTTTGAGGGATCACTTTTGACATATGTCGGTGATATAGGAGAGTTGTGAGAGCTGTCATGAAGATTGTCAATTAATTTTTAATAAACCATTGACATAGGTATAGAAAGGTAGCGATGGTGTATTGTTGAAGAATCAAACGAAACAATATCTATGACGTTATAGCTTTTGGTTATATTTGTGACCGCATTTTTGTTACGTTATTTTTGTAACGTCGTATTTTTGACGTCATATATGTCGTCATATATGACGTCAGTATTTTTGCGATGCCGTTTTTGTGACGTCGTATTTGTAACATAATCTTTGTGACTTTATTTTTGCGACGTAATATTTGTTACTTCATTTTTATGACGTGATATGTGTGACGTCATTTGTGCGACGTCATTTTTGTGACGTAATTTTTGTAATTTAATTATTGTGACGTCATAATTGTGGCAGACGGACGGACAGGGTGGGTGAAGCCATAAAGTAGCTATCGCTGCTTAATAAAGGTTAATGATGATTGCATGAAAACCATGAAAACTGTTCCAAAATTTATTTCAATGATTAATTCTTCGATTTTGAATTGGTGAAAATCAGTTTATTTTTTAGGAAAAAAATTGTAGAAACATGTAAAACCTGAAAAATAAACTTTATACTTTCGTGTCAAAATTTCGAAAGCGAAAGCTGTCATTGATCTCTCAACAATTCATCAGTGAATGTTATCTGACAATATTATTGGGGTACACACTCTTGGTAGTTATGTACCGAGCCGAATTCATTTCTTTATTTATGTATACAACGATCTACTCCAAAATCCATGGCTCAACATGGAATCCTAATCATCACAAACACAAAAAAATACAACAACATTTTGATAAACTGATAAGCAAGAATTTCATGCATTTTGAATAAAATTTGGAAATTGTAAAAATTTAAATAAAAATAAAAATTCGAATCAGTATATTTTCTGAAATCATCATCAATGTGAGAAGTCCTGTTGCCAATTTTATTTACTCGCAATTATGAATTTATCTAAGTTTGTTTCTGCAATTGCTTCAACTGGTAACCAACTGGCTTTCAATTTTATGACGATTGTAATAAAAATTTACATAACGCTCACCAGATCACACAAGCTGTCAACCACTCATGCAAAAAACTTAGAATATGAAGAAGTTTTATTGAAAGAGGATAAACTGGACTTCCATAAAGTATTTCAAGAATTTATGTTTCTTTTCGTCGTTTTTCCCATTCACTTTACTTTGTTCGCTTTTACTATTTTTAAGGAATGTCTTACGGTAACACCTTTACACAAGTACACTACTGTCGATTTCTAACAAGAAAATACAAAGTTCCACAAAGTAAGTACATATAACCATTGGACAGTAACAATTTTTATTTCAATAAAGCCCTAAGTTATAAATTAGATTTTTCACAATTGAGTTATGAAAATACTGAAAATTCTTTGGTAGTACGTAATACATTGTACCTTCTATGTGTAATGCTTCCTACCAGTAAGTAACTGGTACATCATAATTTTTTTTTTTTTGAGAAAATAAGAAATTCTTGATCTTAATTCGGGGAAAAAATTATCAATTTTGAAAAGAAATTTCTTTTTACATAATTGTTGTTATTGTTTCTTTGTCGTAAATTTCCAATTCGTTGCTTTAATATCAATTTCTTCTTAGTGAACCCAGACCAACCGAATATCGGTGTTGGGGAGTGTGCGACCTGGTAAATGGTGTAATGTAGGTGCAAAACTTAGTTACTCGTATACATTTTTCGTGCGGGTGGTGAAAGTGTTTTAGGTTTCAGCTTCTACCTCAAAAAATGCAAAAAAAATCGAACACATTATCCTTAAACATTAAAGTCATTCCAATCATGTTAAAAAGTCTAATTTATTTTATTTTAGTCTCACAGTGAGTTATTGGTATCAGACATACAAATCGCTATTGAACTGTTTCGATCTCATCGGTCATTAACTACAGTAGCAATTAACAGTACGATCGTATGTTAACCTCAAAGCATCCCGAAATATATCTCCCAATTCAAACAATTTATTCTGAAAACCTAAACGCAGTGCAATTCTATCACAATCTATCGCATAGCGTTACATTCTTCCAATTGATTCATCTTCCACTCCAGACAATAAACTGTATCTTTTGTAAGTGAATTAGAATTAGAAATATTGCCAACAAGTTGTGCACACACAATGTATTTTAATATCAGTCTGTTGTTGTCAGTATGCACAAAAATTTGTGACTAATGGAAGCACGACGTGTGAATCATTTAAGTTACACACGATGCTCCGAAGGCAGTATACCCTTTACCCTTTAATTTTCGCATACAATGTGGATATTAAATACGTGATGAAACATTCAGCTCAGTACCATATAGAACTGAAATTATTACGTCAATTTTTTTATAAACACAGCATAAGAAACACGAAAAAAATAATGTCTCGGTTGACCGACCATGTGTTTGTTATGGTTTGCTGGGTACGTTCTGTACCATGATTCCTTTGTCGTGTGCCTTTGATTTAAACAATTCGAGAGTAGAAAATGTCTTTAATTTGTACCAGACAATATGCTATCATTTAACTGTTAATCTTTTATTATTGGAATTGAATGGCATGAAGAACTCGTCGTTCACTTTTGCACAAGCAACGTTTTACCTGGAAATGAATGAATTAAAACATTTAATTAATGATCGCATTAAGGGCACGATTTTACTGTTTTTATTGAGTCTTTCAAAGTGTAACATTGTCTTTAATCGAAGTGTATTTTATAGCAGACAGACATTGAAAAATATTTCTATCGATTAATGTTGAATTGTTACTAATAGTAAGCTTCATCAGCAATAAATTATATCTATTGTAGTCACTTGAACGATATTTTTAAACTTTTACAGATTTATATTGTCGAAAATAGATTTTGATCAACGCAAAATAAACAGAAACTTTTATTGACATTCTCTTGTTTTTTTTGGTTCGAACAATTGAATTCTGAGAAAATATGAAATGTTTCTCTTTACTTTTCATGGAGATTGTCACAGTCGAAAGCTCATTTTTAGACTCGTACGAAGATACGAAGTTTTTCGAAAAGTTGTCTATTACGTTTACCACGACGCTTGTAACCAGCTGGATCGGAACCCGGGAGTTGCTGGGTTTTTCGTTTTAGGCTTTAAATAAAAAAAAAATGCATAAAAAAATTTGTCAGTCCGTCTTTCTGTCAACACGATCAATTCAATTCAATTCAAAATCCCTCGAAAAACCTTTTATGTAAATCACTAGGCATGTCCGAAATTTTTTTTTTTTCAAATCGATTCCTTAACCTCACACAAAATATTGTTTGACCTAAAATTGGTGTTTTTATTTAAATATTTTTTTTAAATATTTTTTAAAGAAAATTGTCGGTGGTAAAAATCAAAAACTTCATTTTTCCAAATTTTTCACTTTAAAGCGTCGTCAGCGCCACCTTTTTTGCCAAATGCTTCCAAATGCATTTTTTCCTGAAAGGCTGATTCATTACCTTTCCAACGAACCCAACACAACGAATTTGATGTAGAAATGCATGAGCCGTATCTAGATACATTCTATGTTTCTATACTTTTACGATTTCTGCTTAGCGTCAATAAAGATTATGTGAAAAAATAATGTTCAAATTTCAATGTCATGGAATGCTGTTGGACAATTCAATTTGAATTAAAAGTCGCAAGATTTTCGCCTGCGGCGCTATTGTCATTACTTAATTAGTATGTGTTGTGACTACTTTTCGTCGTGGGAGGCAAACTACTATTTACAGACTCAATTTGTAAACTTTTTAAAAGCATGGGCTCGTGAGAAAACTTGCTGAATGTAACATATCACATAAGGATGTATTTTGCTTTATTTCTATAACTTTTTCATTCTGAAGGCGCGCGCCCACCCTGATTTAGCTGTCTAGATACGGCTCTGTGTGCATGTCATTTAATCGCTTTTCATTACTGTGGTTTCAAAGCATACCACATGAATCGTTCAAGATGACTATTAGGAAATTAAAAATTACATATAAACTGAATGGTAAGATCAGAATTTCATAAACTGAACCTTTGGTTCTCAAATCTAATCAAAATCTGATTAGTCAATTGGGTCTCACGACTCTCAAACGAAACTCAAATGTAACTCTAAGTCACGTCGACTTGTGCAAAAACAGCTAGTCTGGACGACTAGTTTTCGCTAATCCTTTTTATTTCAGGTGGCTACACGAGATGGCGGTGCTTGGTGGAACGACGGGCTATTTTCATTTCCAATTTTATATTTTCGTATAAATTCGATTGATGCTGTTTTAAATGTATAACTTAACTATAAAAGAAATTTTACAATGGACAGGGGTAACTGTTGACTCCGACGACGAGTCGACTGGGTCAGCAACTCACTTCCGGACCTGCTCTTAATTTATGTTAAACTACTTATTGCTATTATTATCATTAATTGCAACTAGTCAGGAGGCTTCGGCCATTGATGGAGTAAATAAGTAAATAGAAATGTGTATTACAGGAGAAAATCAGTGCATTGCTTCTGTATGTACGTTCCAAAGAGGCGGCCTTACTTAGGACAATTGTTTTCAAAGTCGACGTATAGTTCGTGGAGAGGAGCATTTCTGCCTATGACCAAATGAACCATTAGTTCGTACAATTTAATTGCCCTAAGTTATTCCAAATCGAAATCCAAAAGCCTGTCATCGCTGCCTCTAGCAAGGAAGGGCATGATAAGCTCACAATAAACCGATTCTATGTAAAAGAATCCGGTGTGAAATTTCCAACGTATGTGGATGTTATAAATATAAGAACTCCTGAAAATATTTCATCTTCTTATGAATTTTATATGACAATTTTGCATATACAAGACGTTGAACTAGACTTGCCTTCATTTCCTTTTCTCAAAGTTTTCAATTAGATTTTAATTGAACTCTTCCAACTCTTCACTTTACAGACATTTAATTTCAAAAATGAATGGAGTTTGGTAATGAAACATGTAACCAAAATCATAACGTATCCTAATGCTCGACACCATCATGTCTCTAACGACTTCGTGTTGAGACATAAGTTGACTTTATACATATTTTCCCCCCAAAAAATGTTCATACATTACATGATGATTTGTACGAAATTATTATTCATAAAACCGTAATGTACATAAGAGAAGATTCGTCATGGTTCTGATTCTTCGTATAAATCTTAAGATTTTCAAAATTTAATTAAATGATGCTCCACTCTTTAGATGTGTTGTGAAAAAAGAATTTGAAAGAAGAAACGGATTTAAGATTTTTGGGGACGAATTCCTTCCTGTTCGACTCAGTGTGCCACATGTGGAAATTCAAATTGTAATTAAATCTAAGTGCGATTTGTGCTAGAATTTTGAAAATAATGTAAGAGAATCTTTCATTTTGATTCATTTTTTTTTTTCATATGCTTTCAAGGCTTTGCGTTGATAATAAGATCCATATATAAATGGGAATTACAAGATTATTGATTCGAACAATGAAATTCGTGGAGGAAAAAAATTCGAATATCTACATTTATTCGGCATCGTTTTTTGTATGGAATTTCATCATCACATCATGTAGTATTCCAATGATGATATGGTATTATGCAAGAATAAAAATGTATTCTTCTTTTTGTGCATGACAGCGTGACTGTATTATTTATTATTTTTTGATGATACACTTTTATGGATATTTTACATCGTGTTTATACGAACTCCATTCATAACTCGGTTGGATGTAAAATTTTGTGACTTTATTTAAGCACAAATCTATTGTGTTGGATTCGTCTGGAGTTGATTTATATTTTTATGATGGAAGATCATTTATTGACTATTGATTCCAAGATACACGACTAACTTTAAAGTTCAATATAAAATATTGTTTTACATTTAAGATAGGGAGTTTTTTTATCTCCGATGAGTATCATCTAAGATCATCTAATGATGTACTGTCATATTAACATTTAAAAAGACCATTTTTAAATGTTAATTGCGGTATAGAATCCAAATTTTAGATTTCATGAGAATGAAAAAAAGGTGAGTGGCATACCATAATCTTACCGCCTTCGTCACTCAAATCTGGACAGACAAACAACCCGAAAACCAAAGAGTCAATCCATGACTTTAAAAAATCGTGTCCTTATTAAAATTTACATTACAGGAAGAGTGGAGGGGAGCGGGCCTCTTTTAGTCGACACTATAACTCGAGCAAGTGGCCGATTTTCAAAGTCTTGTTTTTCCTGAGAGATGATCGAAAAATTGAAGTTGAGTGAACTTGGTACGGTTGAAAAATTGGTCAAAAATTTTGTCGCCGTTACAACTCATCCATATCATTTTTTATTTACTGTTTCCGTAATTTTTTTTGAGCTTTTTTGCTCACATGGACTCTTCTTAGAGATCCTTTCGTTACCGACGTTTTTTTTATTGTGTCAGTTGTAAATTGCACACAAACCTAGTGCCATCTATGATGTCATTCAAAAGCCACTCACAATTCTTAATCCTACTTCCAATTGTTTAACAAAAATCGAAAAACTAAACGTGCTGATTTCGTCGTTTACGACTCATCAGTATACCTTGTCTTAAGACCATGTGTATATCAGCAACGATGGCCATAGAATGATATTCAGACTATGGCAACTCGCCTTTTATACAGTCCATATTGGTTGCATGTCATTCCGTTTGAACAATTTGGAAGTAAAAGAATTGTAAGTTTGTTTCGGTGTTTTTTTAATTTGGATTATTCTGCTAAGCAGATTACCACAATTCAACGACTATCTAAGGTAGTATTTACGTTGAATATTTCGGCTCCAATTGATTGCAAGTTTGTGTACTTCTTTGCACAGAGGGTATGTTTAGCCCATTGGAGCCGGAATATTCAACGTAAATACGTCCTTACAGCAGCCATAGTAAAATATTACTTCTATGGGTGTAACTGTACCAAAACGAGAATTTTCTCAATTTTGTACCTATCTATGATGTACTAGGTGCGGAAACTAGTAGGGCTTAGAATGTCGGTTTGTTCCATCAATTTGTTTTACCGGCAGGGATTTTTTGGACCACGTCATTTTTTGGGTGACGTCATATTTGTCATTCTTCTATGTACCTTTCGTTGCGGCACCAAATTAACAACTACCCAAATTATGAAGACTTAATGTGCCTAGGACCGTTACATTGAAGAAAAATCCTATACAGAATTTTTCCCCACTAGGATTGAACCCAGATACTCTTGGTGGAAAGCCAGTACGTAACCACTGAGCTAACCAGTTTCTCTCCTCTCCTCCTTCTTTCAGAGAAGATAACTGATGATAAATTTAACTACTGAGAAATTGACATTTTCGCCTCAAACGCACTCATTAGTAAAAACTGGATAATTGTTGATAAAATTACAGGATTAGGGCAAGTTTTTTGTTATGTTTATTATATTATAGACAACGCACGAGTTTGAAATTTCTGACTCAGTGTGATTTTGGGAATTCTGCAATGATCAACAGTTTATCGGTAAGTTAAAATAATCAGTCTCTATTCAGTCTAAATTCTGACAGGAATACATATTGTGAAACTTTCTCGCTCTCGAAGCTCAGAATTTGATTTTCAAAGTCGGGTCTACACATTTCCTTTTCTACTATAACCGATTATCGGAGTTTCCACATTGCTTTGATCAAAGAGGCTATCTTATTGCTTCGGAATTATTTAAGCGAATCGGCTGCATTTACAGTCGTTATGCAACTTACAAACAAGATAAAAATTCGAAATACAAGACGTTTATTATTGTCCATTTATTTTCACTTCAATTCCTATGATTTAGTCTAGTCAAAAGTTATTTTCTATTCTCTACAGAACAAGTTGCAACTGCAGTGAAATGGAATATGAAAAATCTAATCAATGAAAAGATCTTTTTTCCAATGTTTATTGAACAGAAGCACTGAAACAATTTTATTTCATTCCCGGTAAAGGTAGGTGCTCCAAACGTAAGCAATATAAATATTCAGACCGAAAACCTTTTTATCAAATCGCTTCAATCTCACTGATTAAACACTCGACGATGTGCAAGAAGTCGTTACATTTGCATAAATGTTTTATTTTACATTTTTACTTATTTATTTTCCCTTTGAAAAATGTGTACTTGAGTTGAAATTACTGGCATACATAGTTAGTGCTGTACTACAACGAATATAATCAGCAAATCGTCAGTCTGTATGATTTCTTTGCAAAAAATGGTGTGGAAAGGTGAATATATTATTCAATCCAACAACATGTCTTTTGAAAACAAATGTCTGTATGTTTTGAGGTACGCGAGAAATCCTCTCAGTTATGCAAAAAATATCACTGAATGAAACTCATGATGATAATGGGATGTGTTTATACGTTTTTCGGGTGTTAGTTTGCAATTCACGTCTATGCAACAAGTTCATAAATGCGATTTTTTACGTGAAAGAAGATCTCATAGTTCAGTCAAAGAACGTCATTTCGTCACTTGTATCGAAAATATCTGCTTCACACCGCAAAATTAAAACATGTGCAAGGGACACCCGTATGTATCAGAATAGATGTGGAAAACAGAGTTGATATTACGAAAAATGTAGCACCTAAACGTCACGTATAGGGAGGGCCGAAGGCAGCTAGGCGCTATCAAGAAGGGATAGCGACTTAGTATGGTGACGGATGATCTCAACAGCAGAAGACAACGGCAGCATACGCAGTCCTAGTCAGATGGACTACAATCACTCACCAAACCGCAATAGCAAGCGTGGTGTTTTAATGCTAACATGGTGACTTTCCTACCGGTCATCGGAGAACGAACGTAGGTTGGGCGCATGGTTAACCCCCAACACAGCCTCGGATTGGACAGAATAAACGGCAACGCCTCAAGCCACGGAAAAGGTCAACGATTTACAATTTAGGAACATGGAATGTAAGATCTTTGTTGCGGCCAGGTGGATTGAGATCTCTCACAAGTGCGCTAAGAGACAACCTTTGCTGTGTAAGGACAAGAATGGATTGATCTTAGCAGATGAGGAAAGATGCATTGCGAGATGGGCTGAGTACTTTAAAGAACTGCTTAACCCGAACAGACCGCTCAACCGAGACGACGAAAACGACGAATTGCCTTTTCAGACTGCGCAACCATGCATGCAAGAACCAACGATGCAAGAAGTTGAAGCCGAAATTTTAAAGCTCAAAAATTTCAAAGCCTCGGGGACTGGCAACCTACTTGGAGAAGTTTTCAAGAACGGCGGCAACGCGCTATGTATGGAGATGCATGAGCTCATCACGCGTATATGGAATGTCGAGGAGTTACCGGAAGAGTGGAGGACCAGCATTCTTTGTCCCATATACAAAAAAGGTGACAACTCTGTAGGTGAATATCAAGGTGGTTTTCGTGTAGGTCGTTCAACATCGGACCAGATGTTTAATATCAGGCAGATCTTGGAGAAGTGCAAGGAGTACAATATTGAAAAACACCATTCGTTCGTTGACTTCAAGGCGGCCTATGACAGTGTTAGGAGAAGTAAGCTATGAAGAGTCATGGATGAGTCATGGATGATGATGAGCTCGCTAACGAAGCTAACACTAAACGGAGCTAATAGTCGAGTAAGGATCCGCAAGAAGATCCTCTTGCAATGCTATTTTTCAATTTGACCCTCGAAGCAGCTTTACGAACCATAGTTTCGAGCGACACTATTTTCACCAAGTCCAGTCAGTTGGACGAAATATGAATGTTGTTAAAGATTATTTTATGGCCTTGGAGAGGAAAGGTATGAAGGCCACTTTATAAAATTCTGATCAGTCCGGTAGTTACGTTCGGTTCGGAGTCGTCGTGTTTGACACAGAAAGATGAACAATCTCAGCACACATTCGAACGAAAGGTACTGCGTAAAATATTTGGACCGAAAACTGAACCGATGATGGTGCAGACAATATAATCACGAGCTCAGAGAGCTTTTCGGAGAGCCCGACATAGTCAGAACAACGAAAATAAACCGAGTACGTTCACTCGGTCATGTAAATACAACGAAAGGACGAATATCGTATTCCGAAAAAAATTCTAAAATACAAACCTGAGGGTAAAAGGAGTGCAGAGAGATCCAAATCCCGGTGGAGCGACGCGACGCTGCTTTTTCCAACTTAAGAACTGTGTGAAAAATCAGCTGGGAGACGTTAGCTGCGGATAGGCCCGGTTGGAGAAGGCCAAGACCCTTAATGGGTTGTAGTGCCAGTAAAGTAAGTAAGAGTTAAGGCAATACTTACTTGATTTATTTATTTACGTTCGAGATTTTTCGTAGCATGAACTCTGTTTGCCTCATCTATTCTGACACGTACGGGTCCCTTGCATATGGTTTTTTTTGTTTTATAATGCGGGTGTGTACACCATATGGAGATATCTAAAGGCCGTGGTAGAATTGCATATGAAGTACAAGTGAAGCCTCTGAAAGAATTTCAAACATTTGCCTTTTTGTATTTTGATTTTAAATAATTGTTTGTAAATGTTTATGATGTTCATCCTTGAAAACATCTACACTTTCAATAAATAAATAAAAACCTAACGTGGTGCAATAAATAAAAAACACATTTGAACTGAACATATTGTTCCATACTTCCTGCCTCATGCTCATAGTAGAATCGTTCAAACAAACCTCTTTCGACTTCAATTGACTAAATTAACTAGATATCGTATTATTGCTGGCATTTACATAATATTATTGGAGGGCTGAAAAAGGGATAACATAACTGAATTGCGAAAGAAGAACATAATACATATGTAGGAACCATAAATTCGTATTATTTTTGGTAAACAGCTACCCATTGACGAAAAACGATTTAGCACGTGACGAGAATTCAAGCTACGTCCACCATTAAATTGTGTAATATGTACAGTACACATGGAGGCAACTTCATGCTGAAAACATTCAAATATGATTTTAGATATCATTCAATGTTCTGAATACCTTTCGCCTAACTAAACTAAGCTTATGTGCCGTTTCGATTACGGTTTGTTTTAACGAACCATTTAAACCAATGGAAGTAAAAGACGACAAGATTTTATCCTCAACTGAATTATATAAAATTAATATTTCTGAAATTTTCACAAAAGGCAAGTGTGATAACTCGCATAATTTTGAGGATATGGAAAATGCTATACTCTGCTATTGTAAACAATGCATAACAAAGAGCACCATGTGAACTTTATGAACTTGCTTGCATTTTAATTATTTTCGATATAGCTCATGTAGACCTGTACTAAGTAAACGGGGCTTGTGGTTTTTACGACGGTTGGAACCAGCGCAATATGCATCAATTCTGTAAAAAAATGTGTCCGTCAATCCGTTTGCTGTCACGATAACCGGCTCGGCGTAAATTTTCTGAAAAAAGTTGTGAAAATCGCTTGAGTGATGGTGCATGGTTTGAGCCCAACTCGGGTTACTCGATCGTACAAGATATTTCGTGAATTACATGAATAGGTCAGGTGTTGGTAGCGGTGTAAGGACGAAGTGCATTTTCTATGAAAGTATAAAACGAATAAAACTTAAGCAAGCAAAGCTGTAAACATTCATTTTTCCGGCAATATAACGACACGACCGAACGCATAAGAATTTTTTTGTGTTTTCTTTTATCTTATTTTCTATTTCGGGTAAGGGGCCATCCATAAAATACGTACACGTAAGTACAGTGTGGAGTGTTCAAATTTCCAAAAATCGTACGTATTAAGAAATATTTCCTTTCGGATGCAAATAACCCTTCTAAATAATCTAGGATTCTGTCCCCAGTTGTTTAAAAAAGGTTTTTCTCCTATGGGTGGAAAACATCGGTTTTACTCCATAAGTATGGGGTCTGGTCATCAGTAAAGTACATACTCAAAAAATTACTTTTTTTAGATCTCCCTCATAAGCAAAAAAAAAAAAATTTTTTTTGCAGTAGATACATCCCATTGGATTAATTTTTGTGAAATTTGGAATCAGAAAAAGTACGTCCAAAACAATAGGGAAGGAGGTTTCGTGAAATCGTATAATATTATACAGACGGGGAACGTACTTTATGGACGGCCCCTAAGTACTGGATCCCTGTGCGATTAATCACGTCAAAACTACTCCTTTACATTGTAATTCAATACATATAAATACTTCATTACTGTAGCGTTTTTATATCTTCAGTTTGCATTCGACCTCCCACATCCCCTCAAAAGTTGTCGAAATCCCCCTTACTCTATATATCTGAGATTCTATTTGTGTAAGAGGTAAGAGAAAATATACGAGAATCGGAAGATATTGAAATCATTTTGAATTAAAAGCAAAAACTCTACCAATGAATCTATATTCAATGTTTTGTTGGTTTTTAAACCGATTTCCAACATTGTTACAGATGTGGTAAACGTGCAGGTGGTGAAATCGAATGTGGTTAGTATGCAAAATGAATTGAATAGTTCATTTAAATGTGACCTGCTACATTAAAAGAAAAATAGAAACTAAAATTAGAATTCAAATTTTCTGACACCCTCTTACGAAAGAGTCATTGAGTCATTTTGTCAATGCATTTTTGAAAGAAATTTTTGATTTGTTCAAAAAAAACATTTTCAACATTGCAAACAATGCGAGGATACCAAAGAAAAAATGTGTAAAGTAAAACAAATGAAACTGAGGAAGTTTACTTTGTTTACAATTGCTTACCATTAACTCTAGTTGTACATGGTTGCATACATTGTTGTGGACTCTGCATCGAAATGGCATTTTTGAGGAGGAGTTTCTCTAACATAACGCTTGGTTATTACTTTTATCTAGTAATTCCTTCACAGAAGTCATATAGTTTACTGCGTGTTTGCGAGTCAAGATTAGATAAATATGATAGATTGTATATACATAACATCTTCATATTGCGTTGATATCAAGCTCTATGGTATATGTTTTACCTCTCTCGTCGAAACTATTAGGATAACAGGTAGGGTTTTAACATTTGTTAGATTTTGCAAGAATTTGGGATTTTTCGACAATGACATTAAAGAAACTAAATATGGAAAATTTTGCTGCGCCCGAAGCCACGAAAATATGAGCCAATGTTTTTTTTTATAAATTAGAGACGTTCTCTTTACTTTACAAGAATTGTATTGATTTTTTTTATATTTGTTTGCTGATAGCTTCCTCTTCTTAGATTATTTGACGAAATAAAAATTAAATAAATTGTAACCATTTCCGTTGCACTTCGCTAGTCCATCACGTCCATCAGCATATCAAGGTGCATGACTTGACTGAAGATTGGCACTAGATGCCGAAATGTTGAACTCTTCAACATAACGCAACTGTTCTAAATGTGTTAATGTCTGAGCGTCATGTCAATGACAAAATAATTCAAATAAGAGCTTACACGTTCATAGTAAAAGTAATACGTAATGAGTTGTATCCTATGATTGATTCCAAGTTTGCGGGCTTTAATCCGTAGAGATTTGAAAAGTGTCGAATGACTTTTCATAGTTGGGTTTACTCAACAACAAATTCTCTGAATTAAATTGAAAAACTCATGATTTTCACTTCTTTTGGATTTGACTGTGGTCGAGTACAAACAAGCATCACGGAAAAAATGTGCGTTAGTGTTTCTAGTAGGCAACTGAATCTTCAAACGTAGCGCGTCAACGACATCCTAAAAGCACCATTTATTTTGTACTCGTCTGTATGTAGTAAAAATTTGAAATCATCGGAAATAAACACTCTGTGCATGAAATCCAAAAGTTTCTTCTTTTTAATAGTATTACCAGCTCAGTAAACAGACAGTTACAAAATTTGTCCTGCAATAATTCTTGCGGGTAAGCTCAAAAGTAGGCATTGGATGAAATTTTCGTAAATGTTTACTGGCTTTCGATACGAACCAACATAAATTTTTGTTCTTCTAATTAAACAACAAGGTATAAGTGACATTGTGTTTACTTTCACACAAACGTGATAGAATGAATTTTCAAAAGAATAATTCGTTTTTTTTTTTTGGCTTAACACTATAGTCACTGTATAACTTCGAAACGCAATGGATGGTTCAAATAAAAACAATGCAATTTTTCGCGCAATTTCGTGGCATTTCAGTAATTCAACGTACACGGGAAAAATACAGCCATACGATAAGCGCCATTCCAAATTCAATCCGTGGATGTTAATGCCAGCTGCAGTGATTGTACAATTCTGTTGTGGATCGCTTTACGCTTGGTCTGTTTTCAATGAACCCATCGATGAAGAAATAACTGGCGACGCTGAGTCTTCTCAGGCAGCGATTTCATTTTACATAGCAGTTGGAATGCTTGGATTTTCAGCAGCATTCATGGGTCCATGGATCGAAAGGTAACTGTGGGTAAAATTGACAATTGAGAGTTCTAACATTCATAATCGTCAATTTATCATCTTTTTAACTGAAAGAAATGGACCTAGGAAGTCGCTGATCGTAGCTTCGAGCATATTTTTCCTGGGAAATTTGATATCAGCTCTGGCAATTTATTGGAAAGACATGTTTCTCTTGTATATCGGTTATGGAGTCGTTGGAGGATTTGCTATTGGAATTAGTTATGTAACTCCTGTGTCGTCATTACAAAGTTGGTTTCCTCATAAACGCGGATTGGCAGCTGGATTTGGTGTTTGTGGATTTGGAGGTGGATCGATTGTTATCGGAAAAGTTATTTTACCGCTCATCAGTGCGGTTGGACTGCCAATGACTTTCGTTGTGCTGGGTTGTTGCTACTTTGTTGCAATGGTGTCATCGGCGTTTGTATTCCGTCTACCTCCGCCTGGATATTCGCCATTTTCTCGTAAGCAACTGAAAAAAATGGCCAAATTAACACCCCAACCAGAAATAAAACTGACAGCCATGGAGTCAATCAAATCGTTGGACTTTTGCCTGATTTACGTAGTCCTACTCTCCAACATTTTATTTGGATTGGTGGCCATTTCTCGGTTATCCAATATGATAACGCAACTTTTTTCGAAAAATGCCCACGAAGCTGCCACAATGGTGTCCATCAACGGAGGATTAAACCTTTTCGGGCGACTATTCTTTTCAGTGATTTCTGACAAAATTGGTAGAAAGTCTTGCTTTATTATTATGTTGATGGCACAATTTTTTGTCGTTGTGACGCTTCCCTTTTACATCGAACAGGACCTGTATATACCATTTCTCGCTTCAATGTTTACGTTGACGATGTGTTACGGTGGAGGGTTCGGTTGCGTGCCAGCATTTTTGGCTGACATGTTTGGAGCAAGCAATGTTGGAGTTTGTTTTGGTTTGATTTTAACTGCATGGTCCGTTGGCGGAGTTGCTGGAGGCCTAACTTTTACCGCAATTTATAACTATTTGATACAGCATGGTTATAGCACCGACGACGCATATCCATACGTCGTGAATTCATATTGGATCTTATCATTTATTATCATTGGTCTGTTGTCAGCAATTTTTGTGAGAACTTCGTTGAAAGACAGATTGTTGCCTCCAGTTCATGGAGAGTGGTTTAAATTCAGAATTTTTAGCAACATGATACGAATAAAAAAAGTTTCCACTTTCCCACAAGTGCAAGTGCTAAGCTCAGAACAATATGATGAAGAGTGGGAAAAATACTTGCAATCGTTAGCATCAAGTCAAACTGTCGAAATTGAGGATTATGATGAAAATTGTGAACTTAAGAATGTAAATATAGAAAAAACCTGATAACATTGCTGTGTGTGTTGCTTATCGCATAAGATTTTCATCGTTCAATGATTTGATTTGTCATTTCTCATAAATTTTAATTTATGAGAGACATTCAGCCGCACTAATCATACATTATCTTTAGATTGTTGACATTAGATTTCTTTATTTATTGTTTATGGCATGGCGATCCAGACGAGTGACGAGTGACGATGAGGTAATTATAATTTTTAAATAAATTTTCAGAAGCTGAAAAATTTTAATACATTGATATTATGGGACGTCATTATTATATCAAAGTTTCTTTTGTCCAAATATTTGTGATGACATTAATGTCAATTTTAAAATGCAAGTTAAAAATACAATGCAATGGGCAAAGTCGAATTGCTACCAACAACTTAGCAGCAGGTTCCGCAGCTGCTTTGAGCTCTAGCACTGAAGAAGCCTTGGTGATAAAAAAAAATTGCGTTGTAAATCATTGTGTTGCACTTCATCTTGGTAATAAGGAAAATTCCGGCGACGACGGCTGGGCTGCCATCTCATTGTCACCTCTAGAACTCAAGGAAGAGGACTGATATCCGAACTTAAATTATATTGAAGTACTCGTTATCCGTTCAACTTTAGCACTTTTATATAATTAATTCATCAAGTAACCAAAAGATCAATCCATGCGTATCTTTTCTACTTGCACCTTCTTGTGACAACATTGAAAAACGTTGCTGTAAAAAGTGAGAAAGTTCTATTTTTTTCTTTTTTGCTGCTTAGAAATTACTTTACTTACTATAGCGGCGCTACAACCCATTAAGGGTCCGGGCCTTCTCCAACATGCTTCTCCAACCGGGCCTATCCGCAGCTAACGTCTCCCAGCTGGTTACTCCAACAGCTCTTAAATTGACAAAAGCAGCGTCGCTCCACCGGGATTTGGGTCGCCCTGCACTCCTTTTGCCCTCAGAATTTGTACATTACCGAGCCAATGTAGTCGATTTATTTTCGTTGTTCTGACTATGTCAGGCTCTCCAAAAAGCTCTCTGAGCTCGTGATTATATCGTATGCGCCATCGGTTCAGTTTTCGGTCGAATATTCGGTCCAAATATTGTACGCAGTACCTTTCGTTCGAATGTGTGCAGAGATTACTCCCAAACTTTTCAATTTCGAGTAAAATTTCCTTGTCACCCTGTCGCCTTTTCCGTCGGAAAAATTTTCTCTCGAAATTCCTTTTAGAACGGTACTCTTCCTGGCCAGTTCGAGTGAATCTACTTAGAGTTTTCAGACGAGTTGCGTTTTTGTCGTCCATCATCGCCTTCTGGCATAAATTGTCAAACCAGATATTTCTTTTATTTCCCGTTCTCGTTCCCACTGTCTCTGCTGCGGCGCTCTTGACATTCCGTCTAATTTGATTCCACGTATAGTCTACGCTTTGTTGCTCGCCGACCATTCCGCCAATAATATTTGTTTCCAGACTGTCCACATATTGACGTTTAATGTTTTCGTTCTGTAGTTTTTCCACGTCCCACCCTTTCAATGCCGGTTGTCGATTGTGTTGAACCGATATTCGAGACCTAATTTACCGCTCTAACCAGGTAGTGATCGGAATCTACATCCAGTTCTCTATAGTTTCTGACATTCAACATATTTGAACAGTAACGTCCATCTATCAAAAAATGGTCAATCTGGTTTTTGGTTCGCTTATCTGGTGATACCCATGTCGCTTTGTGGATGTCTTTATGTTGGAAATAGGTACTGCTGACAACCATGTTTCTTGATGCTCCAAAATCAACCACCCGGAGTTTTCGTGAAGGCTCTGTTTACCGATTGTGGGACGATAAAAGACTTCGTGGCTTGTCTCAGCATTAAAATATCCAATTTATTAAAATTGTTTCAGTGCTCCATCATATACATCCACCAGTTTCTCGTAAAATAGCTCCTTCACCTCGTTGTCCCTTCCCTCTGTAGGCGCATAAACGCTTATAAGAGTGTAATTGAAAAATTTTCCTCTTATTCGTACAGAGCACAATCGCTCGTCAATAGCATTGAAACCAATCACCGCGTTTCTCGCTGTGCCGAAAACCATGAAACCTGACTGACGTTCCTCTTTCCAATGTAGAAGAACTTATAGTCGCTACTGGTCGTAGTGTCCTTTCCAGGCCATCTCGTTTCTTGCACTGCCTCTCTTAGCGCACTTGTGATAGATCTCAATCCTCCTGGCCGCAACAAAGATCTTACATTCCATGTCTCTAATTGTAAATCGTTGTCCTTTTTCTGTTGCTTGAGGCGTTGCCGTTTATTCTGTCCAATCCGAGGCTGTGTTGGGGAATTCACAACAAATTTGTTTTTACGGTGTCTGGGTGTTAGCCAAGCGGCCAACCTACTTTCGTTCCCCGATGACCCGTTACCACTCACCAGGTTAGCATTAAAACACCACGCTTGCTATTGCGGATTGGTGAACGATGGTAGTCCATCTGACTAGGATTGGTGTATGCTGCCGTTGACTCCTGCTGTTGAGATCATCCGCCAAAATACTAATAAATAGTCGCCCGTCTTAATAGCGCCTAGCTGCCTTCGGTCCTCTTTTCCCTATGCGTGACGTTCAGGTACTTCCCGAAGACAGCCCTGGTTGGTAACCTGATCGTTCATGCGGGTTGCTCACTATAACAGGTGTCACCACGGGTAGGATAGTATATAGCAGTAGGTGGACAGAGACTTAGGTCACATCAAGGAGTACTATCTTACGCTTAACACACCATAGTTGCGGTAAACTCTACACCTTACCAAAAAAAAACGCATACAGGTGTATGGACGATGTTTGTGAGTACTTTTTTATTTAAGTTCATATCAGTTAGTTCAATGGAATTATAATTATGCATTACCCACGTGAATGAATACAAAAATTGTTTGCTGTTGGCTAAAGTTATTCACAAACGATTTCATAGAAATTTAATTAACATTCGTGTTAATGTAATTCTGTAATGTAACTCTTTATGGTCAGTATCAACGTATTTCAACATTAAAAGGAAATTTTAGAATTTAGCATAAAATTGAAAACATCGAATGAAACATTTTCAATAAAAATTTTTTTCCATCTCAAATTTTACGTTACATTTTCTGCATCCCATAATGTAGGGAGAAATAAATACACATATTTAGAGGAATGTCGAGTCAATAAAAACATATTCTTTTAAAATTTGTCAATTATCATACACATAATCATTATGGCAAATACAATGTGCATAAGGATACACAGTCTTTTATCCTATGTGAGAGATGTCAAATGTTTTGAAAAATAGCGCGGAGTCATTTATGAACAGCCAGAGCTGAGAGATCTTTAGTATGCTTAGGGATGATACTTTCATGCTACATGAAGAAAAATCCTATACAGAATTCTGTTCTCACAGGGATTGAAGTCGGGTATTCTTTGTGAAAAGTTAGGACGTTACCACTGAGCTAATCTGTTCCATGTAAATATTATCATGACCACGGCGGTAGCGGAGGGCGTGACAAAAAAAAAGTTTAACACTCGCACGATTTTAACTTTAGATGTGTCTTTTGTTTTGAACAAAAGAAATATCCAAAGTGAAAATCGTGAGGGTATAGATTTTTGTCAGGAAAATTTTTTGTGATCTTAAGAAAATGTCTGCCAGCAGTCAAAGCGGCGTCTTGAATTTTCCTAAGCAATAAATATGTTTTTTTTTTGTTTTCGATTTTTAGCTTCGGAGTAATGATCCTTAGAAAGTCGGTGTCTTCTAAAAAGTTATAGAATCTGATCAGGAGATTTTTTTGGGATCTTAAGAAAATATCATGCCATTCGATTTTGTGAATACTCAAAAATGCTATCGGGAAAGTTATAGAGATTGGTGAGTAAAATTTTTTTTGAAGAAAAGTTTTTTGTGAGTAACTATTTTTCGGAAATTTTTTTTTCCAAAAATCAAAAAAAATTTTACGTGAAATTTGGTTATAAAAAATAACCTAAAGTCCGAACCCGAACGGTTTTTTCAACTTAAAAAGACCGGGCCCTAAACCCGAAACTCTTTTTTATTTTTTCAAAACCTGCATCCGAACCTGAACAGTTTTCCGAAAGGTTCGGAAACCCCAATCCCCTTTGATTTTCTTCGAGATTTAGCGAGAAAAAATTATTTTATGAAAAACCGGCAATACTTGCATTACTCTATGTCCACGTCCAGTATTACCGAAAACCGGTAACGCCAAAAACTTTCCCAAACGGCCATCCGCTCTATCGAACATGTTATCAAAATCTAGACAGAGCTTTTACTCCCCGAATGTCTTACTCAGTCGAACCAGGTCACTTGTTCCGGGGAATTATAAAATGTATTTGATATATGATTTTAAACGGCGATAGCTCAATCACTTCATAATTCTGTCTTACAAATTTAAAAAATATCGTTGGAGTTGTCTACTGCCATTCCACTTTCATTAGTCACATTAGCATCTAAAATCTGATGGACTTAACAATAAAACAGATAAGCCCTGACTGGTTTACCCCAAATTCAAGTTAAATCGTTCTAATGAGTCTCTTAGGTTCAATTAGCATAAGTAATATCGTTTTCTATTTGCTAACATTTAATGGATTCGTTCATATTTAAACAAATACATCATCCAATTCGGTCAAAATTGTAACTTTCTCGCATTTTGAAATTACCAGAGTGACGCTATGGATTTAAGTTTCTGTAAAAATTATTAAGTCTAAAATACCCAAATAAACATAAATTATTGAATTCTGAATTGGTGAACAAATAACAATTCGAAATCTATGAAAATATCTGTCAATACCGTATTCATATTCAAATTTTTGGGAACGCTTTCGTTCGCATTCGCTATATTCAAAACACACAATGGGAGCAATTAATTTCGATTCAGTTTTGGCATTGGGGTTATCTTTATTGCCGTATGATGATGATGATGTTATGTACCATAGTACCGATTTGGGAATAAAAATTTGTTGGAAAACAAGCAAAAATCGATATTTTTAGAGAAGGGTGTGATAGGTTAAGGTATCAAGACATTAGGAAATGAAGTGAACTTTTATAATCTTGAAAGATATGAGGGTGAAAATTTGTAAAGCTTCTTGCTTCTTGAGTAGGACTTAAATCAAACGTTTAAATTAAATAAGTTTCGCAGAAAGTTATATTACACAATGGAAATGAAAAGCAAATTTAACGGCGGGCGCCTGCCAAGACGGTTTTTAGACATTTGATACATAGGAAAAGAACACAAAAATTCTTAGGCTAGACCTGGATGGTAGATTATTGGGGTAGATTTTGAGTAGACTTAAACCAGAGAAATGATAAGCTGGTACCACTGCACCAGATAGATGAGAGTGTTATAGAAGATTTTAGTCAAGTTATTTAAACTTGTCTTGCAGTGACTAATTTTGTGTGAAAATATCTTTCTACGAGTCAAAGTTCTCTCATCATAACACTCTAAAGGTATGTTGACGACAGTCGGATTTCATGGTAGAGTAAATACATGTAATTCTCTCCATATAGCCTAACTAACAGTCATTCAGCATGCCACTTCTATCATTTCTCTGAGTTAAATCATACTAAATTTTCGCTGGTCGTGATTGTCGAAAAAGTATATGTTGAGGGTTATCACAGAGATTTCCGTTACTGTCTTCCAATTAACGTTTGCAAAACGGTGTACATCGAAAATAACAAACTTTTATGCAAAACATAACGCTGAGATCAAAGGCATTTCAACAGAAAAATAAACTTTATCCGAACACCATATGTTGGTTGACACATAAAACATTTACTGGTCACTGTAACTAAAAGTCGAAAGTTCGCAGAAAATGAATAAATAAATGAATGAATAATGTCATGTCAGAGAAAATTTTTTAATCCAAAAATAAAGTTTTCTCAAAGAAAAGAATACCAAAAACCACATTAGTGAGCAATAATTTTCCGAAAACGGAAAGTATGGTGAAACGAAGAACATTTCTAAGCAGACAAGACGTTATGTAAAAAAAAAATTTCAACCAACTGTTAAATGTACTGTGACTTCTCGTTGGGGATAGAGATGAGGAAAAAACAACAAAAAGTTTAGTTTAGTAAAAGTTTAAGTTTAAGTTTTGGATAAATTTTTTGTTGCTGTCGAACTCTTAGCGTCGATAATGTGGTAAATGAAGAAAAATAGTTAATGGGAAAAACAACTTCAATCAAAATAAAAACAACTTAGGGTAGAATGGAAAAATAAAAGAATTTTTTAGTGGTACAGTTTCCTATTTTTGTTATGCAAAGAGCAAAGTGTAAATTGAAAATTTAAGTAAATATGTTGAAGTGAATTAGACGTACAAAACCTACTTAGAGATCAACAGTGCCGTGATTCTGAAGTTTAAGCGACGGATTGTTAGCAATAATTATTAAATATCTTTTAGAATCAGGAAAAATATTAGCAAAAACGCGAATTACTGAAATTAGATTAAGAAATTAGTTATGAAACATTGAAAATAGAGTCAATCAAAATAACGCTCTTAATGCTCTTCTATTTGGAAACTCTCATGCGTTAATAGCGTACGTTTGCATGCAATCATTGCGACTAAGCAAACAGTATAGTAGAGTCATCTTGTGCCAGACAATAAGTCATCAAAACTTTCAAATGGTGGGAGGACTGATTTAATTAATTAATTAATTTTGATCTCAAGTTGAAAAATATTTTGCCATAAACTACTCGCTACCGCCTACACCTTTTACTTAAATCACTTTTTGGCTGCGTTTCGAACTTGCAGTAAAGTAAACTTAGAACTAAAAGAGCGTCATTCTAAGGAGTTTTTGATCTCGTTTTTGGTTCACGGTCGACGGAGCTTCGATTTGTTCGATTTGATTCCGTTTGTACGTTGGCTGTAATTAGTATAACGAAATTATCCGAATTTTTTAAAATGAGATTGTTTTACAAAGATCAAACTGACGAATCTCTCCTTCCAACTTTCTGATTCCGCTCAACAGATCTGAGGTTTCCCGTACAACATCATTTCCAAATGTAGGTGGACTTTGACATGCACGCTGGCGTAAAACCAATCGGCGGCGGCGTGACAGGTCGCGATTCATCGGAGGTGGTGCGCCGATCAGGATTTTTCGGCGGCGCGCCGACGGCGTGGATAGAAAATGTAATGCTCAAAAAAGTTTGAAATTTAATCAATTTACTTGCATCCTTAGAGGTTGACCGTCTGTATATGCCCTAGCAACTTCCACTTGATAATAATCGATAGCCACAGAACAAGGAAGTTGAGGAGCTATGCTGATTTGTTTGACTGGTGCATGAAAGTCTTATGTCATCGTCGTGCACAACATTTTCATGACAATATTGGAGTGTAGAACGAGTACACTTCTATGCAGTCGGTTCCAACTCGGCACCAGGCTGCCAAATTGAAAAGTGCGAATAGACGCAGTATATAGAAGAGACTATTTGCACCGAGTGCGGCGAGGTACTTCTTTAAATTAATCATTAAACATAACCAAAGACCCGTACGTATCAGAATAGATGTGACAAACAGAATAGATGTGGCAAAGAGACTCGAACGTACCTAAATATACAAATAGCCAAACAATCCAACGTTTTCTGTTCTCTTATAACTGTAAGAATTTCAAAGATCCATAGAAATTACCCAAGGTAATGTCAAAGGCCCTACCGAAGTACGTCTCAGACCATTCAAATCTAGGAAAGCTTATATCCAAGGACTAAGTCATTTTCCCCTAAAACCCTGAAACACGTTTTCTCTCAAAATTTATTGTCTACAACTTTGTACTTGGAAGCAACTTTC
>CM055405.1:60389400-60438832 GCA_029228625.1 Pseudolycoriella hygida
TTTCAAAATTCAACTCGATTAAATCAAATGCTGCATGGAACCTTCAACTATCAATTAAAAATTTAGTCAACCCAATTGGACATGGCTCAATTTTTTCGACAGCGGAACGTATGTGGTATGTACACACATAAATCAAATATTCATTGAAATCAAATTAAATTACATTGTATCGAGTTACCTTTGAATTAACTATATAAGCAATGCATTTTCTAGAACATTGATCATTCAAATATATGGTATCAAACTGATAACTGATCAGTTCCCATGTTTGCTTATATAAATTGGATAAATCCTAACTGATTTTGTTGATTCTTTTTAGACCTGTACGAAAAATGAAGTTCTTCGAAAAGGAGTCTTATGCGCTTACCACGACGTTTGTAACCACCCCAATTTCGACCGGGGAGTAGGGGGAGCATCGACCACGGTCCTTAGACGACGTATCAGCAATAAAAAAAATGTCCGTCCGTCCGTCCGTCACCGCGATAACTTGAGTAAAACTCAACCGATTTTCAAAAACTTTTTCCCTGAAAAGTAATCGAAATATCTTCCATGGGATTGAATCTGGGCACTGTCGGCCCAAGAGCCGCCGAGATAGGGCCGTTTGAGTGGTTTTTGGTCTTTTGTACATAACTCGAGTAAATATTTTCCGATTTTTATAAATTTTGTTTGTTTGAAAGATTTGGGCATTTCCGACAATTTATAGAAGAAACTTTTTTGGATTTGAGTTCTTGGACTTAGCTAGCGCACTAAAAACGAGCCTCTGCTAGGGCCATACGTGTTTTTTGTTTATAACTCGAGTAAGTCTTTTTCGATTTTCATACAATTTTTTTTGTTTCAAAGATCTGGGCATGGCCGACAATTTATGGAATAATCTTTTTTGTACTTGAGTCCTTGGACTTAGCTGGGGCACATAGCTCGAGTAAATCTTTTTCGATTTTCATGATTGTTTTTTTAATCGACAGGTCTATGAAAGCCCAACAATTAGTAAAAGAAACTTCCTAGTAGAAAAAAGGTCCTAGGATATAGCTAAGGCACTGAAAACAAGTTTCTGCTAGCGCTCTACATGTTTTTTGTACATAATTCGAGTAAATCTCTTCCTATTTTCAAATTTTTTTTGATCGAAAGTTCTGTCTCCCGTTTTATGGAAGAAAATGTTTTGATTAGAAACCCTTGGACTCAGTCAGGATCCTAAAACTGAGTTTTCACTAGGGCCCAGCGTGTTCGCTTACATAAGATGGATAAATCCCAACTGATTTTGTTGACTCTTTTTCTATTTGAGAGGTAATCGTGTACCGAATTATATTCAAAAACAAATTTGTACCCGGTAGGACCTAGGTCGGCCCTAGACAAAAAAATGGTTTTTCACTAAGTTGCAGAGAAAATGGAGGGAAATATTTTTGTCTACGTAAGTATCTGTCTGAGGTCTCTCCTGAGGACCCTAGTTCGGCCCTAAAAAAAAAAGTGATTTTTTGCTATGTTGTAGAAAAAATTAACATAAACACTTTTGTCTATTTGGGGGTCAATTTTATACTTTCGGAAGGCCTTTTTTAAGCCGTTTCTTCGGACGGGTTTTTCAATATTGCCCTCTCGGCAATTTCCAACATAATTTAATGAAGACGTAATTTCATACAATTAAGAGTTAAGGATATATATATACACAAAAACGTTCGAGTCTTTTGGTAACATCAAATCTGTTTGCCACATCTATTCTGATACGTACGGGTCCCTTGCATATGTTTTGGGTTTGTGTTTGATCTTCGGTTTCTTCGTGTTTGAGGTTTCTTCAACAAATTCTTAGAGTTTTGTTGGTAGAATAAGTGACAAATGACCAAAATTGCAAAAAATTGGGCCAAATCAGTTTTTGAAAATATCTTGAAATGTATGGCAGCTACACCATAGGTTTGTTTGGTGAAGTCTTATAGTTTTGGTAGTAGAATAAGTGACAAGTGATCAAAACTGGAAAAACTTGGGCCAAATCAGTTTTTGAAAATGTCTTGGAATCTAGGGCAGATACAGCGTTGGGTTCTTCGACAAAGTCTCCTTGTACCGGGTTTGTACGGGGGAAGCCATAAGTACAGAGCTCAATTTTTTTTTTAAATTTTAAGTGAGTACCCCTTGGAAAAATAAGTTACGTGTTGCTGACATTGTTCATGATATTTTGACGAGTTAGAAATCCGGAAGTAATTTTAAAATACTTTTAAAAATTCGTTAATCAAGAATGCTATGCATTGATCCATAAATTAAAAGTCGAATTCACCATGGCCGTGTGGCACTTGCCTCAAAATATTATCTGGTTCACAGATATTATGCGAAAAGTGCCTAGATTGGCATCATTTAAAATGTGTCGGTAAAGATAATTCGAAGGAAAATCCTTATTTTTTTGTTCATTGTTAGGATTCTAAGGAATACTTGTGTTTACTTTTAAAATCCATTGAACTTTTTTCGTTAATTACTTATTATGAAGAAGATACTTTTTTATCAGAGTGAATAAAATGTTTACCTTTTTAAATATTGTTTCAAATCACAAACCGCGGTCAAATAGTAGTTCCAGTTTGGAATGGCTCGCGGGCAAATAGCAGCTCCAGTGTGGAATGTCTATTTGCCCTCGAGTGCAAATAGCCACTCCGTACTAAATTATATGTTCAGAAAGTTTTAGTTGTTTACAAATTTAAAGTTGTCAATTAACCGTTCCCGCCTGTGATAAGTTTTGAGTGATAAAGTTTTAAATTTTAAGTATTGACGAAGGCAATATAATTGTTAATGTTAAACTTCTAGACTAATGCAAAATTTTCAGCCAAAAAGGCAAGAGGCTTCACAAAAATCCTCCCTCACATCCAATTCCCGAAGAATTTCCGAGGGAATTGGAAGTGTTGGAGGGTTTTTGTGAAGCCATTTGCAATCCGTTTACATTAAAAAGTTTACATTGTCACATCCTAGAGAAATCAAAGATCTTTCAAACAAAAAAAAGTTTGCCCAATTTGGGTGCTTTGATCGGAATCTATGAGGATGTGAAGTACAGTGTAGGATGTACAGGTGGGTTTTTAAAGCATACTTAAAGTATACTTTTGGTAGGCTTTTTGACGATGTTCACATCCTCCGAAAAGTATCGTAATCTTAATCGATTTTAGTGTTTGAGGGCTCGTTGGAAAGAGTGAGACGAGTTCTAGGATGTGAGATACTTTCGAAGATATTTTTAGCGCTACAGCGCTATTCGTAGCGCTACGAAAATAGGACGAAAAAAGACTCAAAAAGTATCTGAAAAGTGACCAAATGGTACAAAAGCGGAATCATATGAAAGGTATCATCAATGCATACGAAATTCGAGGAAATTGGATAGCGCTAAAAAGTGACTTTTTCGAAAAACTATGGTTTTCAAGGTTTTCATGATTTTCGCATTCTCCGAAAATTATCGCAACTTTAACAGATTTTGACATTTGTAAATTTTTTGGAAAGAAATGGACAAGCTGCAAGATCTGAGATACTTTTAGAATGTATTTGTAAAGCTAGATCGCTACAAGTAGCGCTAAAAGACGAAAAACTTCGAAAAAAGCCTCAAAAAGTGTCTGAATGGTGGAAACGTGAGTTTTTTTGAAAGACTTTATTAATTTCTATTATACCTTATGAATTGCGATTAAAATGGAAATCACTGGGTGAATATTTGGTCATAACAGCGCTAAAGAATTACTTTTTCGTAAAAGTATACTTTTACTGTTTTGACGATTTTTCTCGCGATTTTTACATTTCTTACCTTTAGCAGATTTTCTCATGTGGTGACTCATTGGAAACAGTGAGACAAGATCAAGGATGTGTGATACCTTAAATTTTTGAAGTACCACGGCGCTACACGAAGCGCTAGAAAAATACATTGGAAAAAGATAAAAAACTATCCAAAAAACACAGATTGACATGAAAAAGGGTTCATTAGAAAGGTCTCGTCAAAACCTATCCAACCATACGAAATTTGAGGAAATTAAACATAAATAAACAAAACTTCAAAAGAAAGCGCTAAAATGGGTAAAATTATTTAACATTTTCTCAAGTTTAATTGAAAAGCAGTTCAATTTCAACATAAGAGTGCTCGTTGGGAAGATCTCTTCAAGACATACCAAACTATATGATATTAGAAGTAAACAAACGCAAATGTTCGCAAAATAGCTGAAATTTTGGTAAAAATTATAATAAAACCGCTACTATTACACCGAAAAATTAACAGTCTTAAAAAACAGAAATATTAGCGAATTATCGCTAGCATTTCGATATGAATGCATATTAGATCTTAGCATGAAGCGTTATATGCAATCATCATTGAAGACTAGCAAAGTGGATAAAAAAAATGTCTTTGTCATCATTGCACAGTACACTTGATCTTGTAAGGTTATACGGGTAACAGTAATTATATGAGAAATTTGGAGAATAATGCAAAGTTGGTAAAAAAAAAACAGTTAAATCAAGCATTTCCCGCACCTCCCTGGCATTTGTGACGCAATTTTTCAAAAACACAACGTAACTTCGCTTTAACTATGGAAAAATGTCAACAGGTTGTAAGTTATCCTTTTGTTATAATAGTATAATGGTAAAACAAATGAAGTGGCAATGAGAAAAGTGAACGGTAAACGACTTACGACCTGTTGACATTTTTCCATCGTAAAATTTTGTTTGCGTATCGAAGCTTAATGCGTCATTTCAGAACTTTTGTGAATAGAAGAAAATCGTTTCGAATAAGATGCTTAATGCGTCACCCTTTTCTGATTGCAGGCAGACACAAAGACTTGCAGCACACCTCTTCTGTAAGAGGAACTAAAAAAGCTCCTGTATATATGCTCATTAGTCTACGAAAAAGTTTCTTGTGAATTTTTTGGCGTGTAAGACTTGCGTCACGGCCCTTTACTACCGTGGGGCCATGATAAGCTGGAAAGTTTTTTTCTGGAACAGAACTAGCAATTAAATATTGTTTGAATGAGATGCAATCATTTAAAAGAGTTGAAATGAAAAGAAGATAGAAGATACGATTTTTTTTCCTTTGTTATAGCAGGCCACAGCCCATTGCTATATATGAATATTCCAATTTAGAATAAAAACAAAATAATAGAGTGGATAATTTCCATATTGCTTTTTATATTTTGAAAAATTGCTTCGCCATCCCAAAGTTGGTTTTCTTGCTTCAAACAACACCTGCGTGGAACCATGAAGACACTCTTTCAGAATTTGACGGCCTCATAAAATCGACGCTGGAAACCTTAATGAACGTCAAATTGGAAAATGACACGTGGACATTAGCCTCTCTACCCATTAATCTTGGTGGCATTGGCATCTCTTCAGTTCGGGATACATCTTTACCAGCCTTCCTATCATCAGTCAATGCGGTTTCCCCGTTAGTCAGTATTATGTTAAACGTACCATCGCTGACGGTCGGAGAAATTGCTGGGTATGAAGATAGTTTGAGGGTGTGGAGTAATTCGCATCCTGATCAAAGTGTGCCGCAAACACCACCACTCCAAAAGCAATGGAAAGCAATTACCATCAGCACATCGCTAAACAGTCTGGAATTCGAAACGGATGATGAGAGAGCTAGATTTTTGGCGTTCCAAAAACCCGAGTCAGGAGCATGGTTACATTCACTGCCATCACGGTCACTTGGTACGCTGTTAGAAAATAATGCCTTCCGGATTATCATGGGACTGCGTTTGGGACTCGATATCTGCTCCCCTCACAAGTGCTTATGTGGGTCGCAAGTCGACAGAAAAGGGCATCACGGCCTAAAATGTCGCCAAAGTGCCGGAAGACACGCGACACATTCGGAATTAAACAACATCTTGAAACGAGCACTGGTATCGGCGGATGTCCTAGCGGCTTTAGAACCAGTTGGACTGACAAGAACCGATGGGAAACGAGTCGACGGCATGACACTGATACCGTGGTCGAAGGGTAGCACTCTGATTTGGGACGCTACATGTACAGACACATTCGCACCAAGTAATATTAGATTCAGCACTAGGCAGGCCGGAAGAGCAGCAGAAGTCAAGGCCCAAATGAAAAAAAGAAAATATATCGAACTGATAAATCGAAATTATTGTTTCGTCCCTTTCGCGGTGGAGACAATGGGTCCGTGGAGTACGGATGCTCTTGAATTTTTCGACGTTTTAAGCAAAATGATCACGGCAAAAACAAACGAACCACGCTCTAAGTCATTCCTAAAACAAAGGATTAGTATGGCAATCCAGCGTGGGAACGCAGCAGCAGTTATGGGCACTTTCAGAGGATGTGACAAGATGGAAGAGATTTTTTATTTACTATGATTTTAATTTTATGTAAAACGAATTGACAATTTTGTACTAATGCTGATCAATAAAAATTTTTTAATAATAGAGTCAATTTCATTATCTCTTCTTTTCATTGTTTTTCTGTGTTATTCATTGTTCATTGTCTTTATTAAATTTACCGATGCATTTCTCATTTTATCTTTGCCGCTACTATATGCCAGCCTTTCTTTTCGTTCGCGTAAAAATCAACCAAGCTGGTGGCGTCCAAAACTAAGCGCCCCTTACGACCTACCCACTGACGAACACTCATTCATAGGTCACCCCAACCAACTTGCTCCGTAGGAACCGTGGCCCACTGGATCACCCCCCGGCGAGCTATTTAGCCCGGACTGGCGACAAGAAACTATTCCCTGCTCCACCCGCACGACCAACTTGAATCCATTCCGCGCATTTTCCTTTCAAAAACACCTGAGACGCGCTATGCAATGGCGCCAATCCGGCATTTTGCTTTTCACTTCATCTTTTGTTTCACTAAGTTCTTTATTTTTGTCACTTAGCTAATCTTTCAAAAATACAATTAAACACCACATCAAACATTAAAAATTTTCACACAAATCTAATATTAAATCGTTCAACAGGTTTTCTCAAGGGCCAGATCACAATTATCTATTTGTAAATGTACGCACCACAAAGAGGCTAACCCCTGATTCACGTCTTCATCCGATGGAGTTCAGACAAGAATCGAAGATACGAATGCTGAATTTTATTTGACACCACAAAGTTGTGATGTCACAACTTTGCCTTTCGCTCATATTTTTAATAAGGAGGCAAGTGTACAAAGTTGTGATGCCACAACGTTGCCTTTCGGGTACATTTTCAATAAATAGGAAAGTGTATAAAGTTGTGATATTACAACTTTGTTTTTCGCGTATATTTTGAATAAGTTGGAAAATGTAGAAAGTTGTGATGTCACAAGTTTGCCTTTCGCGCGTATTTTAGATAAGGTGACACGTGTATAAAGTTGTGATGTCGGCCTTTCTAGTATATTTTGAATGTACGAATTTGTGGTGTCACAACGTATTTATTCTCACAACTCTCAAATCTTATTTTCACCACTCTTAAATTCTATATTCACCACAACCAAGAAAAGCGTTGCGATGAGTTGTGTTTGCGCAAGAAAAGCATCGTGACATCACAACGCAATTTTCTTTTGTTGTGCAAAGTTGTTCCACATGTGAACTCGGTATCTTCTTTGGTTGACCCCATGTTTAATTTACTCGCTTTAAACCTAGAAAAAATTGCAGACTATCAAGATGATTCAAATGGGTCGAGGGGTGACACACTTCATTTATTCTTTTATTCCATTTATTCCCAAAATTTTTTTTGTTGTTTTTGCGAAATATCTGAACCAAACACATCACAAGTTAGACAAATAAGTTCAAAAAAAGGTTTGCACAAATTATAAATCATTTAAACCATCTTGAGATTAAATTTTATTTTTTTTGAATAAATGGAATAAATTTATTTATTCCATTTTTCAACAAAAATTCTTTTAAGTTTTCAAAAGTGAGTTTTTTCACTTTTTGACACATTAGTATGGTTTGTTGTGTGCGTTGCCATCAAAATCAAGTCTATTTGAGGTTTTGACGAATTTGAAAAATCTTTCATTTATTCCATTTATTCCCATTTATTCCATAAACCGCAGAAGTACGTCACCCCTCGAAATGGGTGGTGCCGCCTACACAATGAAACTTATCTTTCCAAATCACCATCCCTTCAGGACCAATGGAGCTACACAACGGTTGAGAAATTACGGCCTGAGCTAAAAGTTGAAGGAAATGAAGAACGATCAAGTTTCTTAGGAATTCCGAGTCTTAGATGGATATTTCGTCAAAATGAGTACCGCTAAACTTGGACAGATGGAATCGCATGATGACGTTTTCACTTCACAATTTAAATGAGAGACTTGGTGCATCCGCTATTAGAGAACTTATGAGCAATAATTCATTATTTACGCAGGATTCTGTTTTAAAAAAACATCGCAAATTTGACAGTTTACATCGCCCGGAGAGCGAAGATGTGACGTGTTTCGATTCCCGTCTCCGACATCAAAATTTATTTTTCAGATCCAATTTGCTTTCAAAAACATTTCATTCAAAAAAAAAAAAAAATGACAGTTTACATTATTGCAATGTGTTCTTAAGACGAACTTTTCATTAGACAGAAATGGATTTTTTTGCTATAAAGATCAACCTCTCACGCTGTGTTTCACCGACTCTTCACTATTATGATTATCCCAGGAAAAGATTGTTAACATTTCCTGGGATGATTATAGGTCCAGATCGTTCGAAAATTATTTCTCATGGAAAAGCATTCATACTCTTTTACAGTAGCATTTATTTTGCTGATTTTTTGCGTATCAAGCCTGAAACTAAAAATTTTGGTTGGAGCACTCATTTTCTTTAGAATCGGCTCGAGCCAAAGTATCGGCTTAAAAACGGCTCAAGCCGCCGATTTACGAAGCCGCCGGCGATTTTCAATAGACGCGCCGCAGTCGTAGATTTTTCGTCGACTGTCATGTGTAGATTTGATGAATTCTAGTAGCCAACATTTACGTAAATAAAAAGTTAATAAGCACAACAACTAACATGTGTCTCTTTCTGTAAATTACAATCTAATGAAGGCGATCACAGTGTACACACAAGAAGATGCGGGAAATTACAAATAAAAGTATCTTTTGATTTTAAGACGTGTTTGTTTGTAAAAGAGTATAAAAAGAGAATAAAATTAGGTTAAATCGAATCTGAGTACTATTTTCATTGGCATTCCGTAAAGAAATTACACGAGCTTACAATATGCTCAAAACAAAGACCATTTACTAGAACAGGTTGTTTACTGCAGAAATTATTTGGATTTTGATCAAGATTTTGTTCACAAGGATACACTTCAAAGAGACAAGTCACAATTTAAGTAGTGCTCACATGGAGCATAAAAAATGCAAATGAACAATTAAAGACTCTTGTTTGAGCCTAAGAAAGATGTCGTTTGTGAATCACTAGCCACTGATTGAGGAATAGAGTAAGGGTGCCTAATGTGGAACACCAAAAAGAGAATACAAATAACAGAGTTGAAATGTCTAACTCTGTTATTTGCATTCTCTTTTTGGTGTTCCACATTAGGCACCCTTACTCTGCTGATTTCCAAAACTCTAAAATGACGAAATAACTAGTTGTCTTCGTTTTGAGCTTCTTATGAGCGCACTCGTTTTCTATAAATAATGCTGAACTAGGTTCTGAAAAGAGTTCTTTAATTTTTTTTGTATCGTTTTTTCATGGTCCATGCAAGCGATACTTAAATGCTGACTTTTCGTCTCTTTTTACACTCCATATAAATGGAATTTCAATTAGAACAGAGCAATCAGATTAATAAAAATATGCAAGGGACCCGTACGTATCAGAATAGATGTGTTGAACAGAATTAACTCTTAAGTGTATGAAATTACGTCCACATTAAATTGTATTCGAAATTGTCGAGAGGGCAATATTGAAAAACCCGTCCGAAGCAACGAGACAAAAAACCTCTCCAAATCCCTAAAAAAGCCTAAAATTTAGAAAGCAATTCCCAAAAAAAGTTTAAAAAAAAATTAATAACAAAATTTTTCACACAAAAAAAATTTTTTTTGTACTAGGACCGATCTTAGAACTGACCTAGAGCACTATGGAGAGGCCTTTGACCCACACTAAGGACACTACAGCCCGAACAACTTAACAGATTTTCTATAATTGAATTTCTATGATTTGATTCTCTGATGTCCACATCTTTTATTTAAAGCCCTCCATTGCGACTTCCGTTCTAATTTCGCAGAGATATAAGTGAAAAAGTTCCACAAACCTTCGAAATACGAGCTACGCAGTAACGACATTTAACAGTTTGTTTTTTTTTTCTCTAATAATAATAAATAAATAAACATATTAAAACCTAGCTGTTACTTGTACAAATATTGTAACGTTTTATAAAATAAATGAAATGAAATAAAAAAAAAACGAGTTTTTTGACCACTTTTTCAACCATAACTTCGAAAGTTTTCGACCGATTTTGCCGAAATTCAATCCCGTAATCAATTTTTGTATTATCTTTCAGATTTTTTTTTGAAAATTGGATAAGATTAACCCGATTTATGCAGAAAAAACTCGTTTGACAATAGTAGAGATAGTAGAGATTCAGTTTTGTTGTCCTGGCTGAGTGAAAGAGCTCAATTAAGTAAAATTTCTTCCATAAATTGTCGGACGTGCACAGATCTTTCAAACAAAAAAAAAATAATGAAAATCGGAAAAGATTTACTCGAGTTATGTACAAAAAGCACGTAGGACCCTAGCAGGCATTTGCTGCTAATGCCCTAGTGAAGTCCAAAAGGATTCAAATTCAAAACATATGCGTATCAGAATAGATGTGGCAAACAGAGTTTATACTACGAAAAGAATCGAACGTATTTAAGTAAATATTGCCTTAAATCTTAGCTGAATGAAATTACGTCCACATTAAATTGTATTGGAAATTGCCGAGAGGGCAATATTGACTCCCAAATAGACAAAAATGTTCATGTCAATTTTTTCTACCAACATAGCAAAAAACAATTTTTTTGTCTAGGGCAGACCTTAGGACCGACCTAGGGCCATAAGGATATGCCTCGGACACATACTTCTATAGACAAAAATTTTTCACACAATTTGCTCTGCAACAAAGCAAAAAAATTTTTTTTGTTAGCGCCGACCTTAGGACAGACCTGAGGCCTACTTCAGCCCTATGCACAGGCACCTGGTCGAAATTTGTTTTTGAATATAATTCGGTACTCGATTACCTCTCAAATAAAAAAAAATGGGAAAACATTAACGACCAACGGAGTTTCTGGGTTTAGCAATGGAAGTCTTCCTTTTACAAATATTTTAGAGCCCTTTATCGTTATTTCACTCAATTCTGACCAATGTGTACCAATATAAGGCTAAAATTTTAGTTTTGTAATTCGTAATTATACTTTTATAATTATAATTTTATAATTTGTAATTATAATTTTTAACTTATAAAAATTGTAATTACGAATTATAAAATTACAAATTCACTTATATAAATATTTGTGTGACTGAGTAACTTCGTCAGTCGATCCTCAGTTGTTCGTGAGTAAGCTTCTCCGTAATAATAAAATTATAAGTTGACTGATACAAACACGAGAGCTGAGAGAGTAATTTAGTCGATTTACAGCTCTCAACCGATAAACATGTACGCCAATTAATCTTGCAATCAATATTCACTATAAATGACAAAATTATAATTAAATTTGTACATTACAAATTATAATTTTTTTTTTTAAATTATAATTACAAATTATAAAATTATAATTACAAATCATCAAATTATAATTTATAAAATTATAATTACAATTTTTTTTGTAAATTATAATTTTATAATTTATAAATTATAAAATTATAAATTGGTGTATATAAAAATGAGAGCTGAGCGAGTAATTTCGTTAGCCTATTGTCAGTTGTTGGTGAGTAAACATCTCTGTAATAATAAAATTGATTTTCAGCTATCATATATTTTCATGGCTCATGCAGTATACATTTCAGTGCGATAAATGATGAAAATACTTTTATTGTCTACTATCCTCTAGCCGACATTGCCAAAAAAGAGTAACTATCACTGCTGTGATAGCCCTCATTAAAAAACCAAAATTTACAAAATCAAAAGATGAACAATAAAATAAACAAAGTCAATAAGATAAATGAAATTGATAAAAATATTGAAAGTAGCAGTAATCGTTGATCACATTCGTCATGAAGAAAAATATCAAAAAAAAAGAAAAGAAAACAAAAACTAATTAATAAAACATAACCAAAGACCTGATGTGACAAACAGAATAGATGTGGCAAAGTGTTCGCTTAAATTTAATTCTCTACATTTTTGCCTTTGGAACCAACTTTCTAACTTTCACAGTTCTGAAGATCCAGGTCATCCTGCCCAATTATGGAAGTGGCCATATACATGGATTGGGCCATATTTCACCAAAACTCAAACACGTGTTCGCTTATTTTAAATTCTCTACAACTTCGCCTTTGGAACCAACTTTCTAATTCTCATAGTTCTGGAGATCTGGGTCATCCTGCCCAATTATGGAAGTGGCCATATACCAGGATTGTGTCAAATTTTCCCAAAACCCTGAAACACGTGTTCGCTTAAATTTAATTCTCTATAACTTCGCCTTTGGATTCAACTTTCTATCTCTCATAGTTCTGGAGATCTGTGTCATCCTGCCCAATTATGGAAGTGGCCATATACCACGATTGGGCCATATTTCCCCAAAACCCTGAAACACGTGTTCGCCGTGTTCGCTTAAATTTAATTCTCTACAACTTTGCCTTTGGTACCAGCTTTCTAGCTCTCACAGTTCTGAAGATCCGGGTCATCCTGCCCAATTATGGAAGTGGCCATATACCAGGATTGGACCATATTTCCCCAAAACCCTGAGACACGTGTTCGCTAAAATTTGATTCTCTACAACTTTGCCTTTGAAAGTAAGTCTCTGTATTGCGTATTTAAGCAAATACTGAAAAAAAACTATCTCTTATCATTTTGGGCAGAGAAATTTATTTTCGCCCATTCCATGGCTGCCAGTGCCCAGACCCCTGACCCGATTCCAACAAAAAAAATTCCCCAGTTTTTTGGCATCAAATGCTTTCATTTGACACCAAATTGAGCAATTTCCGTGCTTTACTTGCTGAGATATTCGCGAAAAAGTTTCACCGACCCTCGAAAAACCATGTTTTTGGTCACTTCCTCGACCATATCTCCGGAACCACTTGATCGATTTTGCTCATCTTCGAACTTGAATCATGGGAGGCATGTACCTTTCAGGGAAAAAAAAGGATAAGGCTGATCGGTTGAGCCGTTTGGAAAAAAAAGTGGCGACGGACGGACAGACGGACGGACATTTTTTTTATTGCTGATTCGTCATCTCTAGACGATAATAGATGCATCTCCCCACTCCCACCTCGATCTACCCCATGTCACAATAAAATTGTTTGTAGTAAACGTATAGGACCTCTTGTACTTCGTACGGGTCCAAAAATGATGAATTCAAATGTAAAATTGACTATCGGCGCGCGTCGTAAATGCGGCGTGGCGATGGTAATTTTACATCGGCGGTAGCGAGCTGTCGACGTGGCCTTTTTTCGGCGGCTTACATATCTACGCGGACTCAGAAGTGTCCCTCTTTAATCGTCCAAGCCTAAGTAAGATGTGTGCCCGAACTATTATCGCGATCCTGATATTGGCTTAAATGATTTTGCGTGACTTTATGTAACTTTTCGTGATTTTTTGTGACTTTTTCTGATCTTTTGACTTTTATGAATGACTTTGTGACTGTTTCGGATTTCTGGATGACTTTGCGATTTTCCGTGACTTTTTTCGACACTGGGCCACGACTTTCCGGAGCTGTTTACCTCTCGGTCCAAACTTTAACTCATGTAAAACAAATTAATTTATAAGACATGATTGTAGTCCACTTAAACCGAAGATTTTTTGCTTTTGAGTCCTCCTTCCCATGGAAATAGTCTTTTAATAAAATTGTCGTTATATTACTCAATTGACACGAAAGCAAAAGTTGTATAAAAGTGGTGAGTGTATACATGAAAATTTGAATGATGGAACTTCTCTTCTAACTTCAACGCATCCATCCAACAATGTTTGAAATTGTTGTGAATCATTCAAAAGTAATAACGTTCAGCAATTCCAGTTAAACTTTAACAAATAACTGTGCATTTCTATCACTTGTGTCCAGCTTTTATATAATATGAAAATATGTTAAGTGGTAAAAGTTTTCCATTTATTTGTATCCTTGCCCTACTTCTCATGGTTACTGTGATGGCAAGCCAGTAGGCAAGCTTAATGCTCAAATAGTTTTTCTGCTTGGATGACTTGAATATACAATTTCTTCTCCGATAAAAAAAAACTTTTTTCAAACTTTCCAATATACCAAGCCATTAACACCCCAGTTCCCATTACAACACACTTATGAACAGAAAATATTTTCATTCTTCATCAAACTAAAGATTATCACGATCAACAAATTTTGAATTTTAAGTTCATTGAACCGCAGCGACAATATTTCCGGTGGTTTATCATCGCTCCCATATATACTAAATGGCAGTGCGAGTTATAAAATTGATTTTGTACAAGACTTTGTGTTTATTACATGAACATGAACATTGAACAATGAAGTGATTTATATATTTTTCCAACCAAATTCATGTCTCTCGGAAAAAGGGCTAAAAATAAAAATCAAGCAATAAATTTTCATTTTATATTTAATATTTTCACATTAATTTAATAATAATAATAAATATTTATATTTACCGATCGATACGTCGATTGTTGCTTGGATCATTAAATTTAAATTTTTTATTTTCCCCGCCTTTTTCGTAAACAAAATATGAGAAAATTCAATATTTATTTCACTAAACCTTAACACGAATTAATAGAATCAGTGAACCGGAAAAATTCATAAACAATTTCTTCTCTACTGCGTCCATGACAAACTATCATGAACATACAAATGACCATTTCCGGAAACATATATTGCGGACATAAGCACAGAATAAATAAGAAAAGGAAATCGTTATGGCCGTGTTTATCTGAATAGGGCACTTTTGTTGTTTTTTTCTACCATACGAGTACATTGTTCTTGTTTTTCTTGAGAAATTGAATTTTCTACGAGAAGAAGGGTCTGAATGTGGAAGACAGTATTTTTAGTAATGGAATTTAATGACTAGCTAGCATGTACAGCGTATACTCGATTAGCGAAAGAAAATTTATCTCAATTTCTTTTCGGGTTGTTGAAGATTTAAATCGAAATGCAATCTAATAAATGAATTGTATTGCATAAGAAAATTGTTTTCAAAAGTTCTCAGGTCTTGGGGTGGAACACATAGTCCTTGTGGCAAATTACGCTGTATTCCATGATTGTGCGAACGAGCACCATAGTTTGTTAACCCTTCTCCTAAAAACAGTTGGTAACAATCAGTCACTTTATTAACACAAGACAGGCTTTGTACTATACAATTCTTTAACAAAACAATGCACTCCAATCGGAAAATAACTTGTCAAACAAAATTTGATACCAACGAGCCTTCATTTTTATTATTCGTACCACCCGTTTCGGCAAAACCATTGAACAAATGATTCAATAAAGTTATCCCGGTTTGTAAAGACATAACATTTCCATTGCCGATGGTATTTTGTATGATTGGTCGAAGGAATCCACCACGTTTTCCAAACAGTCCCAGTATGTCGAATGCATTCACATTTAATGTTCTTGCTTGTTCGTGTTGATCAGAATAATTTTGTTGCCGATTTCCAGGAAAACTCTATTTCAGATTAAAAAAAATACAAATAAAACGAAAACAAAAGCAGATTTTCTATTTACCTCCACTGCACTAACGATCAATACCAATAAGAATGAGCTGATTAAAAATTTCATCGCTAAAATCAGTGATGTTGATGATAACTGCTCCATACAATAATTGATGGATTTTCTACCAACATCTTTTGTTTTATAGTATTTCTATATGGTTGATGAAACACAATCGTTTTCGAATAGAAGAAGTAATGTACATGTTCATCATTAACGAATGGTTGCACATAAATATGTATGCAGCATTTTACATTTTTTCATTATTAGTCGGGTTCGATTGAAAGTTTCGTTTTTGTTACCGACTATGTGGATGTGAGTATAATTCGCTACTGATTGGAGTTGTCAAATAATAACTGCCGATTAAGAAAAACGGAAAGAATTATTCCTCGTGTCCAGGAGGATATTGTCTCATGGTGAGGTTTAATTGTTCTGCCGATGATTTTTCTTGAATAATACCGCGGTAATGACAAATTGCGCTCTGGCCGTATTTGTCACTAATTTATATTGAACCAAAATGTTCCTTGTTTAATTGTCTATCTTTTGATGTAAATACGACCAGAATTACAGATCTGGCGCACTTTTTCGCGCTTATTTCGCACTCGAGTGTGTGGACAAAATTTACAAAAAACATTTTCTCGAAAAGTGAGTGGCGACAACTGAGCGCTCCGACTATTTGCTTTCCGTACGAAGAAAATTTTGTAATATCATTTGAGTTGCAGTATTTCGCTCGTTCGGTTCAAATCAGCATGCAAGGTCGTATCATGTTTAGTAACTGTTAATGTATTCGCGGGAAGCGTCGCAATAGTTTTGGAATTTCCGACTGTTTTTGATAGTTATGGAAGGTAGTCAAGCAACCAATTCCACCTTCAATTCAGAGTGGAGCAACATTTTCGTCGAGAAAGACTGATGCGGTGCTCTATAACTAATCATCCTATGTTGTGCACAAATATGTACATTTTGTTTCGATCCATACAAATGGATACATACAAATAGGGATCCCACACGTCCTATTTTTCGTCTAATTATTCTTTTTTGCGAAAATTCTAAGAACATCACTTTTTTGAGAGAAAGTCCTCTTTTGTCCTCTTTTTTCCATTTGAATAAAATAATTTTAAATTTGTCAACGTTAGCAACCTAAGTATGTATTTAACTATACTTTATTGCATACGCGCAGTGTTTCCTCTTAAAAATTATTAATCTGGTAATATAAGTTGAAATTATTAATCGCTGACAATGACATTTGTCATTCTCCTTTATTTGTTTTCTCTTTTTCGCTTATGCAATAAAGCATCATATTGCCATTTGAGGGAAATCTCGGCAAGCCTCAATATTGTTCCCCTTAAAACTATTATCACATCGGGGCCTATAATAAGGAAATTATCGCACTGAAAGTAGGGTTATAATTGGCTTATTATAGTTGATTTTGTTTTGGATGAGGGGTATAATAAAGTCATTATAGTCGAGTCCAATGCTTTCTATGCCGAACAAGAATATTGAAAAATCTCTTAAATCCTTTTTTTATACACTTCAAACTCCGCAAATACTTATTTGCTTCACAAACACTTTTTATTTTATTTACAGCACTAATACCATTTTAATTTTAATCAACTAGAGTTTTTGCTTTCCTTTGCTCGCCAAAAAAATTAATTTGACTGACGACCATTTCGCTATGACAACTGCATACGATATTTAAAGAATTTCGATGTACTCTGTATTTTGATGCTTTATGCAAAATTGGCAGTTATATAGAGCCGTGCGTCGGCTAGTCTTCAAGACAGTCTCTAGCCTTTAGGACTACATCCTAGACTTGTCCAATGTTCAGCAAAAATGTAGAGAAGAGTTGTATCATGTATCTAAGGAACCGTGCACAAATTTATTAAACATTTGGCGTATATTGTTTTTGTAGCTGTTTTTGTGCTGACGATTGGTGCCAATTTCACAATTTGTGCTTCTCTGGCAGCTGAGAACAAACTTATCAAAGAGTTTAGGAGTTACTCTGCCAAAACTTCGCACGGCTCTCGATCTCTATACTATGGCTTATTCGATTCTTTATTCCAATAGAAGAACAGTTTTTTTTTCAAAAAATTATTTTGTAGTTTTGCACTCTCCGAAAAATGGTCTGCACAGAGGTCAAAAAAATAGTTTTTGATGAATATCTAGGACAAGACTAAATCGATTCCAGGCAAATTATGTACGATTAAGTAGTCCAATGATACAAAGCTTTTGGCAACACTCCTGACAAGTGCAAGTAGCTGACTACAGAAGTCGAAAAAATGGTTATTTTCAAAGAGTCGTGGAAGGGACGGCATACAATTTTTTCCCAAACCCAAAGCGGGAGGCGTTAGTCATTGCCCTTAACTTTCAAATGAATGTCTAAGTAGAACTTTGTGACGCGTAGAAAAAAACGGAGTTGATTTAAGTAACAATTGAAAATCCACAACTTTTTGTATATTTAAATTTACGTACCTCCACAAATGGAATAAAAAACTTAACCCAAATGAGAAGGGAGTTCCTATATTGTGTGAAAAAAAAAATTTTAAAAAAGGAAAAATGTTTGGAAGTGGAAATTCCAAATTGTTCACGAAAAACTCACATTCGAAGTACCTTTTTTAGTTCTAAGTGTAACAAACTCGTCCAGAATTTTCATTAAATTTTCACACTTCTAGGCGCGTAGTCTTTCAGGTAAAGACCGTATTTGTTGCAATTCATTTGGAAACCACATATTCAACGTCGTATAATTATAAGGCACCCAGTTCTTTCCGTAAATATCGTTCGAATTTTGTGTTTAGCCCGTCAGCCTTTATTATTATTACCAGCTTACGTCCTGATATAATGCTAACGGTTAATTTCAAAAGCTCTGCTTTATTATACTCAACAGAAAGACTACAAATACTCAGAACTGAAAAATTCCAATCACATTTTTGTCCAGGCAGCCAAAAAAAATTATATTTGGTTTTATCCAAAAATGTCATAAATTCCCAATTTAAAAATTGGCGATTCGCTTTAAAGAATGGGAGGTCGAATGCGTAATGAAAATCTTTAAAATTCATTAGCTCCAAGTTACACGACTTACACTTACTCTGATCTCATGACTGCTCAATATGAGGTAATAGCTATTGTTAGACGCTGATTTGAATCAACATTTGCGTCCTCCGCAAATAAATGTATCGGTTATGAATGAAGGTAAGGTGTAGATATTTATATAAATAAATAAACACTAAATTAGTATGTTTACTCATATCCACCTATATTATTCAAGAAGTAAAACTAAACATTGACCAATCTATTTATTCCAAATATCCCCATATGTCTGACGAAAGGAAGTATGTACATTTCCACCAACAAATCGATACATTTTTCCATTAGTAACAGTAATTATTGAATAGATTTGTGTATACAACAGTATCTACCAAGGTAATTAACTTTGAATGATTGATTTTTAAATAATTAATTCAATGTTATTCATATCGTACACACTTAAGGGAATCAAATATACATACAAGTTTGTACCACATGTCCCGGTTACTATCTTGTTTCCCATGTTTTAATATAAATTTCTTTTTATCTGGCATATTGTGACATGGTGTGACCTATCGCTTTACAATTACCAAAAAAAAACGTTCAAGGAGTGAGAAAAAACATTAATGAACGTATATCCATGTATCTGACCTAATCCAGGAACTGTGTCACATGTGCGCAGAAAGCATTTAGTCTCTCTTGATGCATTTTATCTTCCCCTTCATATTCAGCATTTTGTGTGTATAGCTCTTGGGGTAGTCACAATACAGTTTCAAGAGAACAGTAGATATGTTTATTGCATGGGGAAAATTCACATCGCCTAATTTTCCTGGAATGAATAAAATTAACACAGTGTGCCTTATTCTCTGTTTTTATTTATGCTTTGTTAGAGCTTCTATACGGTTCCAAGGATGGCATTTAAATATAAAATCCGTAAGCCAGTAATCAATTGTACGATATTTAAAATAAAAACGGCATACAATTAGTCGCGAAAAAAATAAAGAATTTAATCGCTAAAAATAAAGAACTTGATAGCTAAAATTAAATAATTTTTATATCAGAACTCCCGCTTTCTCTTCTACCACATACTGCGAAAATTTGCATCACTTTCAAACGTCGGAGGTTTCGCGATCAATTTTTTATTCCTACACCCGCACGATTTTAACTTTTTTATATTTCTTTTGTTCATTCCTTCATTCATTTATTATTCATTTCAAGTCTTCTTAATACAAGCGGACTGTATAGGAATTACATTCATTATAACAAGAAAAGGACAAAGTTAACAAAAGAAACATCCAAAGTTAAAATTGTGCGAGTGAATGAATGAATGAAAAATTAATTATTCTGGTTGAGCTTGAAGTTAAACGTTAGGGCGAGTTTGTTAATTTTGGATCAGAACACGATTTGTTAGTTATTAGGTGCGTCTGCGTTTCCAGAACATTGTAAGGCTCACGAAATGGTAGCACTGGTGGTCGACAATGTGGGAATGGTACGAAAATTTCTGAATAACTGTCCCATCATCTATATATGGAAAATTCAGACATTGGCTAGGACTACATCCTGGTTTGGGTTTTTGAGATGGACGTGGATTTCTATAGCACTTTTAAACTTCCATCAAGTTTGACTAGATATTTGATCGCTTTGTATTACATTCAAAATGCTTTTTCCCATACATTTTCAGACAGGTCTAGTGTTTACGTTCGTTAAATTTCGTCTTCTAGTACCTGAAGGTCCTTTCAAGTAGCCTGAGTAATATTTGACGCCTAGCGAAATACAGGAACATAGTTTATGGGAAATATGGAAAGATGTCCGAACTTTTAAAAACCAGTTTCAGATTCAGAATCAGTTAACAGATCAAAATTGTTGAGTCATATAAAAGGGGGCCTTTTCATTTAAGCACAGCTCTAAAACATATTTTTACATCTTCTCCTTTGTAATCCATTCGAAGGAATAGTAACAAAAGTAATAAAAAAGCAATAACTATTATAGCACTCAATCTCAATATATTCAATTCAACGTAAGGAGAAGTTTTGAAAAAGAAACCAATCCCAAAATCACATCAGAAATACCACAAAAATATTTCGATTTCATTTTATGTATGCATAGGTGTGATACTTTTTACGCCACGAATTGTCACAATGAGGTGAGATGTCTGACAAGCTTGTGAAATTTATAGCACAAAGTGTAGTATTAAATATATGAGGGTTGTACGTTACGTACCTTTTCGTTCGCCCTTAATCGAAAGAATGAACAACGTGGTTGTATATATAATCGAAAGCTTCTTAGAAAAATACGTTTATGTGTATAAGACATTTTAGTTTTGCTCTTTATTATAGGAAGATGTCTTTGCTTGCACTTTAAGATTGCATATGATCACAGTTGAAACACCACTTCCCGGTCTGTCGCACCGGCCACACCACATCTAACGCCTAGAACCCAGTGACAGGACAAAGGCTTTTTATGCTTTATATCTGGCCGTTCTCAAACTAACTCTTTGAGTTCTTAAATTCGCTTTAGAAACGCACGTCTATTATCTTAGGTCTTATATTTGACGTTTCCTCCACATTGTTTTTCTTCACAATTTCTTGATGACATTCAATGTCTTTCTTCATCCAAATTTCATCCCTATTCACCTAAATAACTATTCCGCCTGGCAAGTATACACAGCCAGAGTGTTATTAATCTTACGATAAATCTAATTTCAAAAAGAAAGCACTTTTCCTTTGTGTTCCATTATTATATGCACGTAATTGTGTGTAATGTAAAACGTTGAAGGTATCAGGATAGGTAAGTTTTGTACTTATATTCGTACAACAAAAATGTTAGCTTGAACTGTTTTTTTTTTTGTATATACAGATACAGCGACAGCCCACAAGGGAAAAATAAATTTATGTTTTGGACATTGGATGTAGGATTTGGACATAAAAAAGTTTCTTTTTATTTTTGACAATTTTTAAGTTTTCTTTCTTTTTCTTTTGAAATGATTATTTTTGTAATAACAAAGGCCATTTTGACGAGTGGTAAGTATTCATAAAATATTTTATGACGCTTATACTGAGATAAGACGAGGCTATAAAAAACACTGATTTATTCATAAAGTTGACATAAATTCTGCTTTATTCGTCTTACTATCATTAAATATATAAACCTTTCTTTGTTCGGACTGCGAAACGGGTCAACCATATTTTTTATAAAACTTATAGTTTTTATAAAATTAATTTTTACCAAGGCCATTCTTCATATATTTTGAGTATTTTTAACTCAAGGGAGCTCAAAGATTCATGACGAAATCCAAAAATCAACATTGTTAAAGTCTTGTTGGATATGTTTTTCGCTCTGATTTAGAAAATTACTTGGTGTCGAATATCAAAAGTGTGAACTGCAAACTTAATTCATGCTTGATGTGTCCTTTGTTCTTTGACAAATTTCGTTTCATCGAACTTTGAGTCGAGTTTTTTGTCGAGTCAAAATTGATTTGAACACACATTTTTGACAGAATTTTCAAGATATTCTAGTTTGGACCAACCTACAGAGCTAAGTAAGGGCTCCTTGAAAAGTTCTGGACAAGGGTTTTCTAAAACAACCAGGACAAAAATCTGTAGGAGTTACAGTTTTTGAGCTCAATGGCTAAATTTCACGCCATTGCTAATAGTGAAATACAAATTTTGACTAAATTTTACTTTACGTAAGTGTCACAAAAAATTTTTTCTTACATTATAAGATGTTTAGTCGTTATCAAGTGTCAAAAGTTGGCGGCCGACCACAGTAAGACAGGGAGGAGGGACCAAACATCGAATGCACATTTTACTAAAATGGTGCCAATTTCTCGCGCATCTTTTGTTGGGCGGTTGACACGGTCGCGCAACACGTTGCGAAGTTATGACCATCTAAGTGAAAGAGTGAGTTTTACTTCAAATACTTGACTTTGCGACCTCAGAACCGGTACAGTGAAGTGTATGGATTACTCATGCAAGTGAGACTATTCGCAAACGTATGAGAATAGCAAATAAGTGGGACTATCCGCACACGTTTCAACAGAATTTGTACTACACACAAACAAGGAGGACTAGGAAATTTGTCCCAGTACGAAATGTTTAGAGAACTAGGTGGCTAACAAAGCTAGGGAATTTTTCCTTAGAACAGAGAACTTTGACTAACGAAGCTATAAAATTTTGCCTTACACAAAATATCACAGAGAACTAGGTGGCTAACAAAGCTTAAACAAAATGTCACGGAGTTGACGAAAGTAGGTCCCTCCTCCCTGTCGTACTATGGTTGGCCGCCAACTTTTGTCACTTGATAACGACTCAGTAAGACTAGCTTAAAATCCTAGAATGTAAGAAAAAAAGTTTCGTGACACTTACGTAAACTAGGTGACGAAAGTAGGTCCCTCCTCCCTGTCGTACTATGGTTGGCCGCCAACTTTTGTCACTTGATAACGACTCAGTAAGACTAGCTTAAAATCCTAGAATGTAAGAAAAAAAGTTTCGTGACACTTACGTAAAGTTAAATTTCACCTGCTGTCGAATTGCACCATTCTCATAATTTGTGCTGCCTACTCTTACGTCTGAAACAACTCGAGAAGTTGCTATCAATTTCCTTACCATATAAAATAACTTGTTTAAATTTTAATTGGTTTAGCATTGTTGCACTGCTTTAAATGTTGCCAAAATCATATTACAAAATTCGTGACAAGAAATAAGAGAAACATTTTGGTACGTTGATTTACGATGCCCAATACAACTTTACAATACAGCTATTTAACTCAAACAGAAGAAAATAATGAGAAAAACAGCAGACAAATAATTGAATTGTGAATAAAAGAGAAAAAAGGAAAAGAAATAAACACAGCATCGCTCCCAAGGAACATTCATAAAAGACAAGGGTAAAATCTAATTACAATAGGTTAACCCCGAGAGTTTTATTTTAACTTTACCCTTAATAAATTTTCTGAATTCAAGAGATGTGATAATGGATGTGGTGGAATCTTTTCTTTTTCCTGCAATTTTGACGTAAAATTTATTGCCTGATAGCAGATTTCTTTTTGAAAAATTATGACACGTTTGGTGAGAATTACCAATGAACTCTAAATTAAATAATCTCAAATGGAAGTTTCGAACATAATGCTCTCATGTTTTCGGATAAAGTGTCTAATTCTAGTGATTAAAATCTGGAACAAGTTTGAAAATGTGCATAGTTTAATCCGTTACATTGACGACAAGGGGATCACTGCACTCGGGTATCTACATACACCTCGAGACACACTTAAAATGTTGTCGACCCACATAAAAAAGTTACTCTCATCAGAAGCTGTTTTCATTGTATGGGGAATATGTGGATGTAATTCATTCTACAATGGCTTTGCCATTATGCCGATGGTGGCAATTCTTTCATACCCTACCCACCTTTTTTTTGTTTGAAGCATACATTACGTTGAATGGTTGTGAAAATTCCTTTGCAATGAATGAGTAAAAAGACTTTATTTTAATGAATCCAATTTTACTAAAAATGTATGTAATTTTAATTACGAGAATTTCTGAATAGTTTTGGAATTACGGTATACTTTTGTTATTCAACGGCATCCAATGCTTTCTGAAAAATTGATGAAAATAAGTTTTTTTTTCGAATGTTGTCGTGGTAAGGGTAAGTTAACCAGATCCGCGAGAGCAAATTTATTTTAGAGAGCAAACAGTTTTTTTGTGCAGGGACATAAAGAACGGTGGAAGAATCTTGAAATATTGTATTGTACGTCTTTGTCTCTTTACCTGTCACTTATATACTTGCTAAATTTTTGCCAAGTAGTTCTACCATCCACGTGTGAACGCTCGATGATGTCATAACAATATTTTTCGATTCCGTGGAGTTTAATGCTAAACTAATGTCACTTTTTTGAAGAAATTGGTACTGTTAATTTTTTTTTCTAGGTGTGATTTTCCCCCATTTCTTCGCATTTCTCCTTCGATATTGAATAAAAGTTGTGCAATAATTGGCATTCGTTGCTAGTAAATTAGTTAAAACAAACAGTATACAAAGTAATGAGTTAGTTGTTACGATCGAAATTGTATACAAATAAGTACAGCTCAAACAAATAGAAGGCAATGTAGTAACTGCAAAAAATTAAAAATGCCAAACGCATTTTCTATGTTGAAACATGGAATGCAAATAACATTCAATTTCCCCAGGAAACATTCTAAAATTAGACTGTTAAATATTACAATTTTTTAAACATGTTTCGTAACTGTAGAAAACTAAAGATGTGTAGTGTGTTCAACATAACATTCAACGTTTGTGAAGCAACTCAATTCAATTATTCTCTTAGCTGAAATGGTAATGTATTTAACTTTTTAGTTTTCGTTTCAAAGCATTCACATAGTACACTATTAGAGAATTGTGAATATGTGCATCGCATGTCAGCTGGTACCAAAAGGAAAGCAAAATCTAATACCACGCCCGGACTGGCCATATGTGCTGACCTTGCATCGCCCGGTGCGCCCCAGCTAGAGATTGCATTTGGCTAATTCCATCGGTACCGTCATCTGGGTAACGAATTTCATCTCTTTCACTCTTTCAATGTGATTTATATAAACATGAGACAAAACACATTCGTTCGCCAGGTGAAATGGTAGCGCCAATGTATGGGTTACCGATGGAATTAGCCATTTACAGGTTTCCGTAAAAATGCCGCAAATGGCAGGACACAGCATGTAAATTATTGCACCATTTTAATACGATCATCTTCTTTAGTATTATATATGAGAAGAGTCATCATCGTGAAGTATCCTGTCACGCTGGTCCCGATGGGATTAGTTTTATTGAAGAAATTTAATCATCCGTAAATTTGCCGTAAATTCCAACTAATTTTGACCACAAACACTTATACCATTCGAACCAGTGTGACAGGAAATTTCGTGACAATAACTATTCCGACACATATTACTAAACTGAAGATGGTCGTACTAAAAATGGTGCAATATTGTTACCTGCAGGTGCCATTTACGGCATTTTTACGAAAACCCTCTAAGAAAATGATACACGGTTTGAAAATTTATGCGTCCTTCACTTGCGACTTAGTTAAACGTTTATGGAGGTAGTGCCCCGAGCTGAGATCAGCCAGACATTAACGTTTTCTATTGTTCAACTGACATATTTCGGTTTCTGATAGCGACATTATTAACCAACAAACAAATTAAATGCAATTTAAAGGTGGTGTAACATTTATGTGGTCATAGTCACCGAAAAATACCTGCCTAATATTATGTCCTAAATTTGTTCTTTGCGTCCTTTCAAAAATAAAATTTAGGTACTAGTTGGTTTTAACTGACTGCCGGTTGGTTTGAATCGACCGCCCGCCGGTTAGTTTGAATCGACCACCGGTTGGTTTTGATCGACCGCCGGTTGGTTTCGATCGACTGCCGGTTGGTTTCGATCGACCGCCGGTTGATTTAAGCCGACCGCCGATTGGTTTTGATCGACCGCCCATTGGTTTTGATCGACCGCCGATTGGTTTTGATCGACCGCCGATTGGTTTTGATCGACCGCCGATTGGTTTTGATCGACCGCCGATTGGTTTTGATCGACCGCCGATTGGTTTTGATCGACCGCCGATTGGTTTAGATCGACCGCCGGTTGGTATTGATCGACCGCCGGTTGGTTTTAACCGACTGCCGGTTGGTTTTAACCGACTGCCGGTTGGTTTTAACCGACTGCCGGTTGGTTTTAACCGACTGCCGGTTTATTTTAATCGACCGCTGGTTGGTTTCAATCGACCGCCGGTTGGTTTAATCGACCGCCCGCTGGTTGGTTTAATCGACCGGCGGTTGGTTTAGTCGACCGGCGGTTGGTTTGATCGACCGCCAGTTGGATAGGGCAGTCATCGAAAGAACTGCAGCGTCATTTGATTGATTAGTTCACTTTTTTTATCTTTTTTTTTAAATTGTAGCCGTTTCTACCGCAGTAGGAACACGTACGGGGGCCTCCGTTGGGCCCATTGTGCTAGCTTGTTTACACTATAATCGCTATTTAGAACCTGCCTGTACTAGCGATGTAGTTCAAGATATCTTTTGGTTGAAAATTTTTGATCAGGTCATACTTGACGGTGTAGCCGCCCAGGTACCTTCGTCTATTGGTGAGCGGTGGTGGGCAGTAGCAGAGTTAATGTTCAGCCGTGTCTGTGTGGAAATCTTTTACTTACTGCCATAATAAAGCTTTTGTTACATACCGAAACGCTCTTGTCTTTATATAGTTATTTTTATTTACTTGCCTGCTTAGTCATTGTTTGTTACGACGACGAATACTGTAATTCTTCGAGTCTCAACAAACCACAAGACACCACGTAACTCTACATGCCGATGCAATCTGGGCACAATTATCACGAAAACTACAATACAATAACGACACCCTTGCATGTAAAAAAATTCTTATATTGGCGCCCCTCATTTGGCTCGCCCGGTGCGCCCTTCGGTCGCCAGTCCGGGCCTGTCTAATACATTTGTACGATATAAATCTTTGAAATTCTTTAATTGTATCAAGTTTTAATGGAACAGAGAGTATTTAAAGAGCTATACAGACCAAGGTACAACCATTCTTTTAATTCTTACCCAAAGTCAAGTTCACCAAAGTTTACATAAAGTCACAAATCAATATTAAATAAGTCTTCTATGTAATGAAATTCTTTGAAAAAGATCCATTACATGGTGGAACATTCTCCGTATATATTTCTCGTAAATTTTTATGTAAAATTCCACTTTTGCATTGGCAATAAAACATACATTGGGCTACATAATTCACTACTTCGAAAACAATTCTGTCAACCCACAAACCCATTCGTTTATTTTGATCAACTCGTTCTGGAAATTGGTATTTTGTTTCGTGTAGTTGTATACCTCGCCTTCGGCTCTGATATGCAGACTTCACGCTCGTCAAAACAACTGTTTCCAAAGCTTGTCACTAAAAATTGTGTCCTCGTGTATTGAGTTACTTTCGTAGACTCCAATGTAATGTACTATTACCGCACCATTGTGACAAAAACAAATCCATGCGACACCGAAATAATGTACAGAAAAGCGGATTCCTGGATTGCAAAAACACAGTCCTCCACGGCAATTTATTGTGCGACACAGTTTCACGTGTACCACAAACGAATTTATTATTTCATTGAGAAGTGAGCAGAAAAATATTCGCTGTAAGGGAAACATTGTCTACCGTAATCAAAAGCGTTACGGCGACGGCGCCTCCGGCAAACCAACTGTTGTAAACAATATATTCTGTATTCCTTTTTCAATAAATTTTTTGACATACCCCAAAAATCATGTTACATAAGTGATAGTCCATAAATGACGTCTTCGTTTTTTCGACTATTAAGATCCCCCTACCCTCTGTGATATTTCATCTGTTTCATCAGACGCGCAACCTCTAAAAGCACACGTCATTTATGGACGTCCCATAAAATTATAAAAAGTCTATTACTCAGGTCATTATTTTCATCATTTCCGAAATCAGCGAAAACGATATCCCATTTTTACAGTGCTTTTGACTTTACACACATTTTCATAAAAATTCAAGTGTAGTTTATGTACAAAAGGAAACGTGCACATATTTTGATGGCATGTTGCCAATCTAACTGAAACCATTGTTTTTCGATCGACTTATCAAATTTTCATTACATTATTGAAAATATTGAAAACTCTCATCCACCACCAATACATTTACTTTGTTATTTTTTTTCCGCTCATCGGAAAATGAAAAAATTGCCAAGCTTTGTTTTATTATATTTCAACATTATTAGCTTATAATGTAAGTGATTTCATTGTTGGGTTTTGCGGGATTCCTCTTTTGCCCCTTTTAGCCTGCTTTTGTTTTGATAAAAATATTAAATTATGGTAATTGATATGACAAGCTTATGGATTTTATTAGCTTTTCCACGAACAACCCTTTGTGGAACATATTTCATTATTATTAAAGGCTAAATTGTTTATTGGTCACATCTTTTGAGAGAAATATGTGAGCTTCATTAAAAGCTTCCAAGAAAACCTTTTGTTTCAACGTTTATTTTTATGTTACGAAACCTTCTTGTATCCAAAAGTGTTATGGGTACGGAAACGTTTGAATGTCTCAAATTTTAGTTGGAAGACTCCTTTGCTTTAAGTGAGTACTTCTTTCTATTTATTTTGTTCTTTTAGTACGACCGGGTCGCAAAGACCCATGTAAACTTAGTGCGTACATTGAACCTGGTTGTCCTCTAAAAATTCCACTAATGCCTGCGGGACGAGACAAAAAATACCGTTATATCAACTTGACAGTTGCATCATTGTCCCGCAATTCTTTCGTTATTTCGAACTTGAACTGTTTTGTCCAACTCAATAATGAACCAAACTAATCTGCTTGAAGAGCACTCTTCTGCAGAAAGACTATTTTTTACACCTCACAGGGCGATATAATTTTACGTCAGCTCCAATTATTGATTAATATTCGTAAAGAGGTTTTTCTGAGAGTTACCTTCATTCATTCATTCAACGTACAAATTGGATTACAAGTTGCTAACATACAAATTGAAGAGCGATTTACATGATTTATTAGATTTTTATCTATTCAATATCAGCATTATATGAAAAAAAAAGCGTTTTCTTTGCGGATATCCAGATGCTTTGTTTTCGTTACAAATCAAACGGAATCTTCCAGAGATTGTATTCACTTAACAACCGCTATCATTTGAATACCAACATAAACCACGGAGCGTGAAAATGACTGCAGAACAATTTCCAGCTGATGTCACAATTCATCAAAAATATGTCGTTTTTTCTATACAACTTTATGTTTTGAATAACTGCAAAAGTGCTTGAGGCAAGTTAGCAAAAGCTGTTGGGTCTTAAGAAAAAATGTAAATAAATAATTCCAACTACGATTTTGTTGACTAACTTGTGCTAAGAAAACCTCGTGAAAGATATTTTATTGTTTACAGGTTCATTTATTTAGAATATTGAATGCAAATAACAAAAACTAAAATTAACCTCGGCGTTTCCTTCTCATAATGACAAAGCATTAAGGAATGTTTCATCATGAAACCGACATTCTTTTTCGTTTAATAAACCGATTAAAATTGCTCAAATATTTTCGGTAGTTCATGGTACTTATATTTTATGAGAAACCCCTAAAGAAACTTGTGTAAGATTGAAAGTTTTCTTATAATATTTTGTTCTAGCAGTTTTGGAATTCAGTAGAAATTTATAAAGTTGGTAAAATGAATTATAAAAATAAGCTTAAAATAGCCTTTCATAATTGAAAGATTTTCACAAAATATAAGTTATCAAGCAATGCGATAATTGGGGGGTTGGGCTTGATGATTACATTTCACTAAATTATCTAAAACTTAAAATCCAAAGGTTGAACAATTTCTATTTAGGCCAAACTATTTGCCTTTATAAGTTGCTTAGTAATGTCCAGTCTAGGCGTGGGAGAAACTTACAACAATAGAGGAATTCTCTTGATCAAAGTATTTAACATTACTCTACATACGAAAATTGTTAGTAAAACCCTTGCAGTTGCAGTCTAAACGATACAGATTTTAAAAATACATTCGAAAATGCAAGTAAATCCTCAATTTGTTTTTTTAGAACCATTCGATTCACAAGTTTAATTAAGAGACCAATAACTATTTTGCGAAAAGTTCCGGTTTCACTTTCACTGAAAATTATTCTTAATTCTTTTTTTTGTATAATTTATTAATTCTGCTGTAGTTGATTCTTTTTTTTTAAATATCCGGAATTATACGTTACCAATAATACCTCATATCAGCAAGTAGACTGGGAAAAAAATCACTTGCACACAGCCTTCGTTATTTATTCTATCCAGAAAACTTTCATGATTTGCAATAATGGGGCTAACATACACTCGTATCGTAGTTTCGCTTGAATCCACTACTATTTATTTATATATTTCATTTTTAGAGATAAACAGGCATAAAGCCCAATAACATGTTCATCTTATCTTAATAAACAAATTACATTAACAAAACGAACAAACGAAATCAGTATTTAGTATTCGAAATAGTTTCTTGTTCTACTTTTCAATGAGGAAAATCAATCACTTATGTCCACGTTGCTGAAGGACTCATCATGCTTCCGTTGAAGTCATTATATTGGCGAGTTAGCTTCGTAATTTGTGGTTAATGTAGGTAAGTAGAATAGTCTCGTGGGTCGAGTGTTAACGATTTGCTGGTTTAGATGGTTCTGTCTAGTTGATCTCATCAGTTGATGGAACCTTAGCTGTTTATGTAGAGATCGCGAGTCTATATTGAAGATTCCATACAGATGAGCAATAATCTAATCGATTAATGACCAAAGACCCATAGAGCAGCATTAGACTTGACCTGTTTTTAAAATATTTCCCACAACGAAAAATAAATCCAAGTATTTGATAGGCTTTTTTCGTAATCATTTTAAAGTGTTCATTAAATGACAATTTATCATCGAAAATTACTCCTAAGTCCTTTACTTCAGACACTCTCTCACAAATCACAATATTGAGACCATAATCGTACAACGTTTTGGATCCATGTGTTGTTGACACAATAACGCATTTTTATAAATTTAGAAGAATTTTGTTATTAGTGCACCAGTTGTAAATCTTGACCAAATCTTCTTGTAACAAGACACAGTCACTTTCATCTCTTATTGCGCGAAATACTTTCAAGTCATTCGCGAAACCGTAACATGATGATAGAGACGTTAAGAGATCATTAATGAACATGATGAAAAGAAAGGTGCGAGAATCGAACCCTGAGGTACTCCAGATGTCGGTACTATCTTATCTGACCTCGATTCACCAATTACGGCGAACTGTGACCTATCACTCAAGTATGACTTAAACCATTCCAGCATATCTATGACTTTAACTTTCCAATTAGTCTTTTATGATCAACTTTGTCAAATGCCTCAGTGAAGTCGGTACATACTGTATCTACCTGTCCACCATTAACTATTTCTTGTGCTACTTTAGAGGCATCGCATAATCCATGAAATTTGATTGAGTTGATCTACCAGCAAATAATCTATGTTGTGTATCAACTATGCTATACTTTGCCAAATCAAATAACTTGACAAATACCAGACGTTCAAAGGTTTTTGATTTTGCACACTAGGTAGTTTATTTTTTCAAAAAATGTCTAGCCTTCGCACAAAATATTGTATTAATGCAAAAACCTCAAATTTTTTATTTTCTGAGAAAAGCTTTCTCCTGGGAAAAATCGAGAAAGTCGTTTTTCCGCCATTTTGGGTTTTTTTTTTCCTTCCATAAGACATCCTATTAGGGGCAGGTCCCCGAAACTAATTGGGTTGTGAATCAGCGATCCATGCAACCCATTCGAATGAAATGTTTTCAGTCCAATCGGACTAAATCTGCCTTCCCCACAACTCTAAGAAAAATCGGTCGAAAATTTTGCCTTGCTCTTTTTCGCCTAAGATTTTCTAAAATTTTGAAAATTTAGGTTGTCCGATCGGGATGAAAATTTTAGGGGGGGTTTATCACACCGAAATATGAGCCGAAAATGATTTTCAGTTCAATCGGACTAAATCTGCCTTCTCCACAACTCTAAGAAAAATCGGTCAAAAATTTTGCCTTGCTCTTTTTCGCCTAAGATTTTCTAAAATTTTGAAAATTTAGGTTGTCCGATCGGGATGAAAATTTCAGCTAGTACTGGCTCACCAATTTTGGACGAAGGTTTCGACCACTTTTCAAACAAAAGTTTCACTAAATTATCAGCTCTTTTCGACCGTTTACCAAAATTGAATGCACACGTTGGATACATAATTAGAAAGGCTATTGGTTGAATGCCGTACCCTCTGCCAATGTCGGAACATTCTTGAACAACAATGAATCGCATTACGTCTGGGCAGTGAAATTTGCAAGCCTCATGCTTGTATATGTGGCAAAGGAGTTAAAAAGATGGTCGACACAGTTTCAGTTGCACGAAAAGCCAGGGAAGATTTTCTCGCCACTTTGAAGTCAACGACATCACTGCACGCTCCCTACGATCAATCTAGCAAAACTAGAACCAACTGACCCTTATTCCTTGGGCAATAGGCCAATCCCTCGTGTGGGATGCTACGTGTGCGGACACTTTCGGCAATTCATATTTGAAACAAACTTCAATAAAAGCTCGATCGGACGCAGAACAAGCTGTTAAACGAAAGCACAACTTATACCAACAAATAAAATTCATAGCTTTAGCAGTCGAAACAATGGGATCTTGGTCTTCCGAAGCAAAAGATTTTTTCATTTGTCTTGGAATGAAACTGGTTAAAGCATGTGGTGATCCCCGTAGTAGACAATATCTGTATGATCGAATATCTCTAGTGATCCAAAAACATAATGTTGCGTGCATTATGGGAGGTATTCCGGGGACGAGAGAAAGATGGATGAAATTTGTAACTTATAAACTGTTATTTACACCATTTCTTGTCAACGTTTCATTAATTTAAACAACTTTTCTATAAAAGAACAAACAAAAATCAAATATGGACGTCAGAAAATTACGAAAATTAAATTATAGCAAATCTGTTGAGTCGTTCGGACTGCAGTGTCCTTAGTGTGTGCCAAACTCACCACCCACGCCACGGACCACACGACCCTACACGATATTTGGTCGTTTTTTGTGAATATTTCCTTTAATGATAAGGTTTTTTGTTTAGTGTTTTAGAGTAAAAAGAGGCGAACTTTTTTGTATGGAGGTATGGGTCAGAGGCCTCTCCATGCGTAGTGCTCTAGGTCAGTTGTAAGATCGGTCCTAGTACAACAAAAAAATTTTTTTGTGAAAAAATTTGTTTTCAATTTTTTCTTCAAACTTTTTTTGGAATTTTTTTTTTAGATTTTAGGCTTTTTTAGAGATTTGAAGAGGTTTATTGCAACGTTGCTTTGGACGGGTTTTTCAATATTGCCCTTTCGGCAATTTCCAATCCAATTTAAGGTGGACGTAATTTCCTACACTTAAGAGTAACATCTATTCTGTTTGCCACATCTATTCTGATTCGTACGGGTCCCCTTTTGTTGCGTTTTAAAAGTAGAGGAGAACACAGTAGACTCACATCCTTCGTTTGGGCATAAAACTCTACTCAATACTTGGGTATGGGTTTATGTACTGTACACTTTGCGTACATTGGATCGTATACAACAACAAGCCTTGCATTCTCATTCATTAAATGATTTGCATGTTTCTTTTGTATTTTGAAATTTTTTTTGCAAGCTCGTTAGATGCAAGCAAAAGGGAGGAAGAATACAATTTATTGTTGTGCACAGACGAGCATTAATATAAAGAAAAATTCATTAATGTAATGCGATATAATATTCAATCTCTATTAAATACACAACGTTTTTTCTTCAACACATTTTTGTTTCTGCAAAAGATATTTCATGCGAATACGTAGTCAAAGGCAAGATAAAATCTCAGAAACTTTTGTTTGCCTTTTATACTATTTTTTTATTCATCAAAAAACGTAATAAACAGCAAATTTTGAGAAAACGCTTCATTGGCTAACAATAAGGTGAAATCGGCAATGAGCTGTTGGGAGCTGTTGACGGGAGTCGGGGGACTTTGTACACCTTCATTTTACGAATTCTTTTTAGTAAAGTACGACCAAAAATTATGAAAAAGGTGTACTATGGTCGTAATGACGAATCCAAGCCCGTTAAGATTTAGCTCACTTTCCGTTCCTTTTCGTAGTAAGTTATGCTTCCAAAGTTTAGCAGATTTTTTCCGATTATTTGGAATCCATTAAAATAACAATAAAAATTCTCGCGCTTATCACACCACTTAGCTAAACTAAGTTGAATACTTGGGCACAAATTCTACATTTTTTCATGTCACTGAAGTTAGCAAAAGATTTTTCATATATATGAATTTTCAAAAGTACATTTTCCTTGTACAAAATGTAACGAAAGTAAATTTTTCTTATACAAAATGGAGTAAAATATTGATTTCACGCATTTCTTTGCATTTCGTACACGGAAAATGTACTTTGGAAAAATCTTGTGCTAACTTCAGGGACATCTTTTTTCTTGTATGGATACACTCAGCTTAAATTTCATTGTACTTTGAAGACGTTGTGTGTTTACGGAATATCCTATCACAACAAAAACCATTTTTAAAAGGGAAACGTGACGCAAGTCCTCGTCCCTTCTTCCAAAACAACTGATATCAATTTGGGTGACGCTTGCAGCTTCGGAACGCACACAATTCCTTTGAAATATTTTCACTTTTGATTAAAAAAATGCGTCACAAATGCCGGACCCGCCAATGTAATAATTTTTCAACGTTTTCAGCATTCATACGCAAAAATTTGATTTCCTGTACAAAAATACGCCATACATCCCATAAAGTCAAATTTTTACGTTGTGAAAGCAGAAAGAACAGAAAAACTATAAACACTGGGGGGTCCGGCATTTGTGACGCATTTTTTTAATCAAAAGTGAAAATATTTCAAAAGAATTTTGTGCGTTCCGATATCAGTTGTTTTGAAAGAAGGGACGAGGACTTGCGTCACGTTTCCCTTTTAAAAAGGGTTTTTGTTGTGATATCAGTTGTTTTGAAAGAAGGGACGAGGACTTGCGCCACGTTTCCCTTTTAAAAAGGGTTTTCGTTGTGATTGTAATGTTTTGCATTATGTTGAGCCGCCGCTACCGCCGAACCGAAGCGCGGCGGCTACTACTTCCATGGGGGTAAATGATTAACTCAACTTCCTCTACAACATAAATATCAAAAGTTTTTTTGAGTCCTCGCCTATTTTCCGCCATTTTGGCGGTCACCCTGATACACTACACACCCAAAACAACAACTTTCCCTTTGACACCAAACCTCTATCTCGAACACACAACCATTGCCTCATACAAAATGTGCTATCATACACACTACACACACAAACACACACATATGGGCTTTATATGGAGCCTTCAAAGAGCCCTGGCGCCCAAACGAGGCCGGTACCCCCGTTTTTTAAAATCTCATATGGCGTAGAATGCCCACCCGAAGGTCCCTGCAAAATTTCAAGAAAAGTTAACGAGCCGTTTTCGAGCACGAGCCAAAAAAGTCGGTTTTCATACAAATGGCTCTGGAACTAACTAACTAACGTAGGATGTTTCCATTAACTTGGGCTTATATGAAGCAGCACATTTTGTATGGAAAATGACGATTTTCTAAAGGTCACTGGACCGTTTTTAATGAGTAAAATTTCGATTTCAATCAAAATTTTACAAGGAATCCAATGAACTAGGTCTAGGGGGGGTAAAACGTAAGGGAAAAAAGTAAAAACTTAGCTGTATATATGGTTCCGAAGTCTACGAAAAAAATTTCTCTGAATTTTTTGTTCGTATGGGGACTTGCGTCACGGGCGCATCGCTACCGCGCGCCCATGACCGAAGTCTACGAAAAAAAAATTTCTGAATTTTTTGTTCGTATAGGGACTTGCGTCACAGGCGATGTAGGTTCTAATAAATTGTAATATTGTGTACACGTTCCGTAAAGTCAATAACACTCACGGGTGTGTCGCCGCAGCCCAAGTTGATGCACAAACGGAAGTTGGGGTGTTTCCCCTACCGTAATTTATTTTATTTTCGAAAATGTCAATTGTAAAGACTGACGATTGAAACAATTTATGCACAAACGGAAGCATTTGAAATAAAACGAAAACGTTTTAAGATATCAAGCGAAAACAAAATATTATTCAATATTGTGTATTCAACTGCAAATGATATGCCATAACAGGAATATATTTTGCGGGAATATTTTGTGCATTTCACACATTAAAATTATGTCACTTTGTTTTCAATGTGTTTTGATAAAATTGCATTATTTATGAGATATTTTAAACAAATATCGTATAACTAAAATAACTTCAAATCTATTAGATTCTATAATATAGCGATGAATGTTTTCAAATTCTCGCGTAATAGAAGTGTATATTTGGTTCACTCAAAATGGTTCATGCAAAATCGCATGCGACCTTCTCGCTTCTGTTAAAATAAATGTCCCCAAATATAGTGCGAACATATGCAATACATGAGCAAATGAATAGTTATATTTGCTCCCGGTGGGTTACATATTTCAATAACAATTAGAGTTATAAATGAATTTCAAAAAAATTCCCAGATTATTTCCATTCCAAGGATTTTCTGAGGATTTCAAGCGGATTTTCTTAACTATTTTAAAGAATTGACATGTTTTTTTTTTTCTTCGAATTTAGGAATTTTTTATGTTTATTTACCTCTCGGATGTTATTGTGACGAAAAATTTCAACGAATATTAAGTCTGTAAGCATTAGGGGTAATGGAAATGATAATGACGGTAACAAAAATTGTTGTAAAGAAAATGTAGTGAAAAATTGCAAAGAGAGTTAGGTTAGTCGCCAGCAGAGTGGAGTCAATTGCAAAGATAGTGAAATATCGAGTTAAAGCGTATTAGAAATCTTAATTCACTTGATGGAAATTTTCCTTGCAAGGACCGCGAAATTCATAATATTCTTACCACTTCCCACTACAAATAATTGACTTATTAAACATTTCAAAGTTTCCCCAAAGTTTCCCTTATGAATAATTCACTCACTATGCAGTTATTTCAGCTGGAAGGGGCTAGCTATTGACTTTGTTTACAAAAATGCTTATTCAGGACTTTAATTAACATCTTAACTCCTGCTTAGTATAAAAAATTCTAATTATAAATTATTTATATTAAAATTGTCTTTTTGAAGTGTGGTAACTTTTTTCGGAACCTAAAATTTGTCAAAGCGATAAGTTTCCGACTACACAATAAAAACCATTAACGTCCATTTCGTAAAAACTTCTACGTGAACGGAACGTATTTGATCAAAGCAAGAGTTTAACCGACAAAGTTCTATCACATCATTTACGTATGAAAACAAATCCATTCAACTTTTCCAATTAATTATACCATTTTTTCTTTCCTAAAGTCATAAATATGTTAAACAATATAAACTCAATCCCGGGTTGAATTTATTTGAAAACCAAAAAGTTCTCAATGAATTTGTGTGCTTTAGCTATTATAAAATTGTACATGTACTTCGCCTCTCTCCTCTAAACGAACAAGAAGTAATTTGTTTTGATAAAGTTTTCAATAGCCTCTTATTCTGTCTAACCACACACAATAAAATATGAATATATGATCAATTGAAAGTTTGTTTGTTTGCTTGCTTGTAAACGCGCAAACTTTTGACTTTAACGTAAACCTTCAGCATTCAATGCTGAAAACGGTACGGTCTGCCGTTCCGGACTAGAAGGCATATTGCCAATATCATCAATTCAGAACAATAAATTTAACAAAAACAGATTGTTTAAATGCGCTTACTGACAGTGAAATTACTTCTGTGCTTGCAAACTTTGGCGTGGAATTTGAACGGATTTTCATTTTCAATGAAAGTTTTTCTTTAACAAATGTGTATTGTGTTAAAAAGTCATCGGAATTGGATGCAATTTGTTTTAGCTGATTTGTTAGGAACTAATACGAATACGAATGGGTTATTACTACGTAAGTATTGGTACACTATACAATAACAAACTATCAAACGCGCAAAGAAGAAACGAACGAGCGGGTGAAGGAAATGAAAAGTGCAAGCCATACGCTTGCCTGAATTATTACTCTGAAAAAAGAAGTGTTGCAAAGGTATTTGTAAAATATAAATTTAGCAATGTAATAACCGACGATTGAAAAATTATCCACGCTTTTAGTGCGTTAACGGCTTATTTCAAATTAGAGTGATTTTAATGATGCGTAATAGCGACGCAAGCCGGTGATGCACAAAGCTGTCATTACGCATGTATTCAAAAGTGACCAACTAAATCGATTGTTTCGCACTATGCTAACCAATTTAATTAGACATGTTGGTCCTTGATAAATACTCCGTTAATTGACAGTGTGCTTTTTTATAAAGTTTGGATTCCTAGTTTCCACTTTATCATCATTTCAATCAGTCTCTTGTTTTACGTAGAATACAAACTTTACAAATTTCGCATAGCATACGCAGAAGAGGAAGTTAGCAGTTGTCTGTTTTTCCATGTTTTCATATTTACCAACCACTGTGAAATGCAATTTATGCAATCCTAATAAATGTCAGGTGCATAATAATTATTCACTTATAGCAGAATAGTATGAATCCTATGGCTGTAAGATCAAACGTGTTCAGATTTTATTAGATTAGACCAATTTCCTGTTTCTGTTCCATATTATTCAAAGGAGTTGATAACAAGTAACATATTTAAAAATTGATTTTATTCGATTAATTGATTTCAAAATTTGTAATAATTTATTGGCAGATCCGCTTGAAAATGCACATTATGTGACTAGATTGTCGCAAAACATTTTGCTGCCGTATACATTTAACATGAAAACTGAAATTGTGTGGGTTATGTTTTAATGTGTTCTCAAAATTATACGGCGGTAATATAACCGCAATGTGAGCATTTTTAGTGGGGTCACTAGAAATGAAAAGTTAAGTCTCAACCTACTTGTTCAAACTTTTTATAACATGTTTTTGTGGTCATTTTTAAAAGTCCTTTGTCTTTGATATTCGAAATTTATTTAAGGCTGGATTCTAGGTACTGGCATGGAAGAATTCTCAATGAATTGAATGAGCTTTTTGTTGTTGCGACTCTTTCGCAAATTTCTACAAATCTGCAGACCATCCATCATGACTAAAAGAATCTTACCACAGATGTGCGTGTCCTGATGCCTTGATACGGTCTGATTTACCAAAAGTTTGTTATCATTTGGCAACAAAACCGATGAAGTGATGTAACTAAAAACAACAAAACAGCAAGCACTGTTGGGAAGATAAAACAACAATTTTTCAAATTCATCATCATAACCTATCATGAACAAAATGGAAATCAATTCTAATACAAATGCTCACAAGAATTTTACAAGCAAATTGGAGTTGCAATTCAAAAGGAAAATCTTCTTTTGTTCTTTCACACAAGCTTTTCCTCAAGGAGTACGATTTTCAAATCGGAAGAATTTGGAATGCTCTAACTAACAACACTTTCCAAATTCGAGGAGTTACTAACATAAATGTAGAGACCTGTAACTAAGGATATCGAATAGTTGGTTGAGGTCAATAAAATGTTTACATGACGATGTCCTTTTGCGGAAATGAGAGAGTTGTAATTATTTATTGACTTCAGGCGAATCGTAGATGTTTCCATACATCTTCTTTATTTGGACTGAAAAGCACACTCCTCTCTACTCATTTAATTTCAATGTTGAATTGCCGGTCACTAGACAATGGTTTTTTGATTGTTTTGCAAGAAAATGATAGTTTGTTCAGCAAAGAAAATTACTTGTTTTTAAATATAAAACCGTCATATAAAACCGGTCCTACAGTAATGACTTTGAATGAAATAAGACTTTTTTGGATTTTTTATTTCAACATCCACACATTCTCTATTGATCTATTTTAACGTCGCGTTTATAGAAGTCAAATCAGAGAATTTAATCTGTGAGAAGTAAAAAAGTATTACCAATTTGAATCTAAACTTTAAATTAAGCTTCAAAGCTAATGGAATATTGGGAATGAAATCGCAACAACTAATTCCAAAAATTTTTCAATTTATTTACATTTGTTCGCATTTATCAATTCTAATCCAATTGGAAACTATACAACAACAACCCGTATCCCTTTCATTAGTATGCAAGCTATGTGCAGGAAATTCTCATACAAAAATGATAGAGGATTCGCAAAAGCAATAAAAAAACGAATTAAAGTTGCAAATCAATTCGCTTGACTTTGATTGACTTTTCCGTTATTGTTTCACGTTGAAAAATTCAAAAATCGATTTTCACTTGAATAGATTTTTTTGTGTGTGCTTTGATGGTGCATATGAATTATGTGTACGTTGGATTTATAATACACAACACACACACATCACCCGATAAATGAATTTCAATGTTGAACATTGGATTTTCTCGTTATTAGTAGAACAAAACGAAATTAATCCTCTGCGAATCCCAATGAGGGTTCAATGGGATGAATGCGTTGCTATTAATATCGTGCTCACTAACACGGACATTCATATTTTATTATTATTGTTTGAAAATTTACTGATCCTTTTATATCCTCTGTAAACAATGTCGAATATTGAAACTTTAATCTATAGACAGACAATGTTATGATGCAATGTTGCTATACACGTTTTACATGCTGTTTATGTTATGTTTCTGTCGATTCTATTAAGTTATATGAAGTGCAAAAACCATTTCATTTAGTTTTGTCACTTTATCGACACTTTTAACGAGGAAAATATCCAATATACGACGATACGAAAAATTGTAAAAGTCGAATTTGAAGGATATTGAATGTTTTGTTCGATATGTGTCCACCGCAATGGTTACCGAAGCGAAACTAATGGATATCACTAATAAAAAGTCGTATTGCTCTTTTCCGCCAGCAATATGATATACGGAGCACTCACATAATCGACAACATGGACTGCGAATACTGTGGGACAAAATAACCATTCGAATAGACATCATCGACACAAAAAAAAAGTTATATTTCTTTTGCGAAAGTTTTTCTAGCTACTCAAGTAAATGGACTTGAAAGTACAATAGATATAACAACACATAAAACGCAGTGTTTGACGACACTCCTTTGTGAAATACATTTTTATGATATCACACTATTAACACTTTTCAAGATTGATGTTTTTCGAGTTTCTTTTGTGCCAATTCAACAATATATGAGATGTGTCATGAAATATTACAGTTATACATGTAACACGTGTGTACCTACATGCGCGAAAACATTTTTTATTTAGGTTTTTTAGGAAATGGGATTTAAATCTACACCTATGATATACGTGTGCAGTAGAAATGAAAATTAGTTTTTATAGCTGCATATTGCGAATTTGTGTTGAGTTCTAGTATTTTACTCTGCTCTTTTTTCAATCATTTCTACAGAGAAATCCATCCAGCAATTTTCGCTTTAAATCGTCTCAAAGGCAGTTGTATTGTGTATTAGGTACATCGGCATATTTATGAAAAACAATAGCCTGTAATACACGGTCTAATAGCCCGACTTCGGCTCACTCTATGGACTCTCAACACCGAACCATCCAGCCGATTTCAACAACTCTTTTTTCTTTGTTTCCCGAGATCTATACCTTTTATTTGACACCCTAATCAGTAGTTTTCTAAATGTACTGAACGCGATATAAACGAAGAAGTTTCACCGACCTTCGAAAACCTCCATTTTACTTAACCTCTTTCTCCGCTATATCTCAGAACGACTTGACCGATTTAACTCATCTTAAAAATTGACCTCATTATTACGAATAACTTTCAGAAATTTATGTAATTTTGAGAATCTGTCATCATTTCCTCTAGATATTGTGTTGACGGACGGACGGCCCCTATATTAGGTGCGGATGTTTTCTACAGATTAAGCCCAAGGCTTTCACGCTTCGTATACTTCGTAACCCCACTCAAGATTTTTATTTGCCAATTATAGTTGCTCAAGTAGCTATTCGAAAATTTTCCGACAGACCCCTACAATGTCGGCCTGTAGTATGATTCTGAGCCTGCAGGGGCCGCAAATGCTCCAAATGAGCAGTGGAACTTCTTCTCGAATACATTCTGATAAGAAATAATCAACTTCTCCTTTCACTCAAGCTGACGGTCAATGAGGAATATCAAATTTACGAAAACCTTGATTTTTCACGATTTCCGTGATTTTTTTCACTTTTAGTCATTGAGCGCCTATCAAATCGCTTCGGATCACGTCCGGCCAATAGACAATTTTTCTCATTGAACCATTGGGCACCGTTTTCCGGGCTAAGCCCCAAAGTTTCTTTATTTTGCCATACATTTTTGGACCCCCTGCTGCATAATAGTAATTTGGATGACAGAAGAACTGGGATCTTCCGAGAGCAAAGCAGATTTATGAAAATTTGTTGTCTTCTACTACTCCAGTCGATCATGCTCGGATACTTGCGTCATCCAATAAAGAAACGTCAAAGTGGCTTCAAGTAATTCCGTCCAGCCGACTAGGTTTACTTTTGGACAACAATTCGTCAAGAATTGCAGTAGCACTTAGGCTGGGTTGTGACATATGAGAGGAGCATACGTGTGTTTGCGGCGAACTGGTGAAAAGAGAAGGGCATCATGGCTTATCTTGTTTGAAAAGCGCTAGTAGTAGACTGTCTAGACACAACGAAATCAACAAAATAATTTCAAAAGCATTACGCTCGGGAGGTATCCCAAACATGATGGAACCTAAAGGGCTGAGCAGAATTGACGGAAAAAAGCCTGATGGCTTATCATTGATTCCGTGGAGCCATGGAAAGCCTCTCTTATGGGATGTAACTGTGGTAGATACTCTTGCGCCATCTTACCTGCAACAATCATCTCAAACGCCGGGGTCAGTAGCGGATCAGGCAGAACGGCATAAACATAATCATTATGCTCCCCTGAAAGTGAACCATATTTTTACTCCCATTGCCTTCGAAACGTTGGGTTGCATGGAGCCGGACACAGGAACATTTTTGGAAAAGTTGGGCAAGATTATGGTGGAAAATACAGGTGAACCAAACTCCCTCAAATATTTATTAGAGCGAATTTCTATCGCAATCCAACGCGGAAACGCAGCGTGTGTTTTCAGCACATTTGGGGACCTGGTAAATGGGGGTTTACTTAAAAAAAAAAAAAAACTTAGACGTGTTGTTGGTTCTAAGTACATTTAATGAATGATAAATTTGTTCTAAAAAAATTTGGATGACAGGGGCAGAAAAGTAAAAATTTCAAACTGTGAGAATTTTGCAGCCCACGCCGAAGGCAAGGGCGGTAATCGCACATTTTGAAATTTTTACTTTTTTGCCCGTGTTTAATTTCTTTTTTTTTTTTAATTTTATTTATTTCGGCCAACGGCTTTCGCTAACTGGCTATTACAATATACATTTAAAAATTAAAAAGAAAAATTTCATCAAAACCGTAGATGGACTGACGACCCGGTCGACCCGTCGAAGTGTTTATTTACTTAAGTGTTATCCATACTATTTTTCACGATACCTTATGCGAAAAATGAGGTTTTTGCACACCGAAACACAATAGTTATTTTCGTGACAAGGGGAGAAAATAGAAAATTGCTTAACAAGGTTGACGTCTCGATACGCTCTGGCCACAAACTTCACTCTCGTTGCAATTTTCTCTGCTTGTGCCACAAACTTTACTCTCGTTGCAATTTTCTCTGCGAGGGCCACAGACTTCAATCCACCCACGCAAAATTCAATTTTCGCACCTCGTTTGAGGTGAGAAAATATCAATTTTCGCCTAACAAACGTGAAAAGAGAATAAATTTATTCATTTAGTTTGAAGTTCGTTCATTTCTTTTACTTCGATCAAAGTTTGCTTCAAACAATTCTCGAAACGTCAGTGTTTGTGTTAGTGATTTTTGTTTTTATTTTAAATAATGGACAAATTTTAAATAAAATTCTTTTTATGGAATGCTTTGTCGACGATGATCACGTCGATAGTGACTCTCGTGAATTCGTTAGTTTGTTTGTGTTTTGTGTTGTCGTTGTTTTTTTAATATTATTGGAAACTTAAGATGTGTTTACGTTTTGAAAAATAAAATTCATCTGTGATTTTTTGTATTGTTATATACATAATTATTATTATGTCAGCAATTAAATTCAAGAAATTTAGTGAACAGTTTCATGTTTTCCTCTCAAAAATTTCACAAACATTTCTTTTGGTTTCAATGACATGTTTATCTTTTCATTAATCAACAGGACGGCTTCGCTCTTTTTCATTATTTTGTTGATTTTAGTTTTCACAATTACAATTTTCAGTTTTCGCTCCTCATTTGGGGGGCAAAAACCTCAGTTTTCGCATAAGGTATTGTGAAAACAACTTTAAAGTTAATAATTTTATTTTCGGAATAACATTTTATTTACGTATAATTAATTTACGTATAATTACAAATCTACACTAATAGCTGCTCATCTCACCTCGGTGTTACAGTTTTGACAGTTTTTTATAAAATTAAAATTAATCAAAAAATAAGTGTTAGAACTGTTAGAACAACGTTTATGTCATTTTTTACTAAATTAATTTAATTGTTAAAATATCGGAGTAATTAAGTGTCAAAAAATCGAAATGTTTAATGTGTTTTTAAGACATACAATTGGATCACTTTGTCACTCCGAATCTTTCTTATATTTGACTAAACAATGAGAGTTAAGTTAGTCCGATAGTCTAATCTAACCTGATAAAAGACAAATAGCTAAACCAACTAATGGAACGTGAAGACAAAGCTGACCCGGATCACAACAGGTCTTGCCACAGACTCTTTGCTCTGGATCACATTCCGCTGATATTTGCGAGGCCTACAAAAGCCAAAAATGTCAAAATTAAACAGAAACAGAAGGTAGCACTTGTTAATTAGTTACATGAACAACCAATATGACAAAAAACACGAAAATAAGAAACTTCATATTGAAATGCAACCTGTAACTTCTTCTGACTTGTTGCTTCAGAAAGAACTTGAGTAAATAATGATAAAGTTTAATTCGTAAGCCATATTTTATATAAACAAAAAACTTTGTCATTTGCATTTTTGGTATCATTTGAGCTTTACAGGTAAGTATTGAATCGGCCTTGAATTAAAAAACCTAATTTTAGTTTCGATTAATCTACTTATTTTATCGTTTGGTTGAAGCAGAGCTTTAATTTTAAATTAACTCAGTTGTTATCACCGCGAGTAAAAATTAAATCACAAATATAAGCAAAGAAAAAAGACTCGTATGTTCCGACGCTAAGTCAGACGTATATGAACACCTCAACAGACGTCAGCGACGTTCTCTCAACAAACTACAATTTTAGGTCCTTGTTGGTTGAGGCGGAGTTTGGTTCAGTAATCGAATGATCTTGGAACTTAATCTTAATGATTCCGGAATGAGCCTTTACAATGTTAAATCTGTCAGATAAAAAAGAGTTTACATAATTTTCCAAGTAGGAATACCGACTTTTGAATCTGAATTGTGGAATGAAATGGGTTGGCATCTCACATAAAGCCGAAAATTATAATCAGTACTGAAGCTGGAACTACATTTTTTATACAAAATAGCAAAATTCACTTTTGCACTTTCCATGTTTGTCTTATTCTTTTCTGCTATCCATACATGAGCTTCACAGTTAATTATATAGGTAGTCGACCTAATTATAGTTTTGATTGATGGATACTTAAAGTAAAGTAAATCTAATTTTATTATGTGATTACACTTGTCGGTACCGCAATTCAAACTATCAATTATCCGAGGTTAGATCCCTGAACAACTTCAAAGGGCTTCCAATTAGGTGAATACCCATGCGTAGACGCTTAGCCGCGCCGATCCTGGCCGAAAAAAGATCACCTTCGTTACAGAAAATCAAAAATTATGCGATCGTAATTGTCATGTTTCGTCATGGACTCAACGCCCAGCGCTAAATCACCATTTGCGAAAGCACGATTCACTACCACCTCGAATAGCTAAATGTCGCTGATGTGGATGAATCGTATGGGTTGATTTTTTTTAAATAGAAGGAGCAAACACTTGGCTGTTATAAAAATATTATGTTGACATTGCAATTAAAGCATACACTTCAAACAGATTAAAATGGAATGTATTTTTCCCTCATACATGCGAGATTGTCCTCTCACTTGAACATTTCGCATAAGATTCATATAACCCAATTATTACGAATTTCAATTTGAAATTTAATTTTGATAAAAGCTTTTATGTTTTAATATCTTAATACCCTAATAAGACTATGTTTACGAAAATAGTAAACACACATCCAACAAAAATCTACCATAGAAAGCAGTTAAGTTCTGGAATATTAAATTTTCCCGAATGATAAAGTATAGCATTTCACAAGAAAATTTTCGTTATGCGAAATGAGGGATGTTCTCCAGCTTACATACACTTTCTATGGTTTGTATGCAAAACATTTGCAAAAACTAAGTATATGCAACAATGTTTAAATTTTCTAGAGACATTTTTTACCCATTTATTTATTATGTTGAGCTCGTCGTCAATTTCATTGCTGCACATTTTTGTTGTATTATACATATTTATAAAGGAAGCTTGGATGCCATTTGCATTTCTGGACAAGAAATATTAGCGTAGCGATGCAAATCGTGCGAAACGATTGTCAAAAGGCGAAATGTTCTAATTTCTGCAGTACATATTGAGATAATATCAATTTTTCCTCTCACTCATTTTTCTGTTTCGAATGCGTCTTTTTCAGTTGTCGAATCTTTTAAAGGAATCACATTATGCTCAAAGTTTTCATTTTGTCGCCTACCAGGTGTCCTAATTTATTATAACAAAAATTCGTACAACGTTCGAAGGGTTACGTCTGCGGGTCAAACACAGCACTATTTGCAAACTGTTCCAAAGTGTGCCAACACTCTACTGAAAAACATAATTCCATTTAGTTTAATTTGAATGCTTTCATTCAATTTGTCATAATAAATGAAAATTTTATGACTATTGACTCTTCAGAAACACCTGCTTAATTGAACTGAAAGTTGATAACAATTTATACCTAGATTGAAACATATACTACTAAGATTCCCTGTTAGAGACTATGAACCATTAACTTTTAACCCCTCAATAAACTTTGACTCTTCGTCCATGTATAACAGATATTTTCTTAAAAACAAACCTCACCATTACTCACACATACCACTGGTTCATAGAGGGAAAAAGGTCTTATGAATAATTGTTATCATATCACAGGATGTGCTAATTATACAGTTTCACTTTTGCGAAACCCTCACCCACAAAAAGAGTAATTAAGGTGAGACCATAACCTTTAATTAATTGTTGGGTTCCTATATCAAAGTAAAATAAGTAGTTAGTTATACATTATAATGCACGCATCCCTTATTATTACTTATTAAAACGGTGGTAGAATGAAGTTGAAAATATGATTTTAAACAATAAAGGTCAGCCTTCTTCCTATGTTTAAGTTATGTAATTTATACTTAGAAGTATCTGCTTTACACCATCACATTTTCGTTATTGCAAAAAGTGTAATATTAAAAGTGAAGTAAAACTTTATCTTAAACAATTTATCATAATTTATTTGCGTAGTCTTTATATTGTTATTCAAATTTATGGTTTTCGTTGTAAGTAGCGAACATTTTACGTTATGTTTGTAAATAGACGATATGGATGGAAATGATTACCAACCTAAAAGGATAATATATTAATGTATATTGTATGGACAAAGTTCAAGCGAGTTAACAAAAGAAATTGATCCGTGCAGCCAGCCATTATAAATTACTTTGTCGTTTATATTAGAAAATGTTTTGTTGTTAGCTACATATTTATTGTATCGAATAGTTCATGTTGTCGTTATCTACAGCTCCGGAACTGTTTGATTTGAGATTTTTTACCATATGAGCTCAAAGTCCCTTCACTTATTTTGTATTATTAGTCCTTAAGACTGAGTGCACTATGTACAAATGAATTTACATCAAGCAAATTTGCATTATGCAACAAAGTGAATGTTTCCTTAACGTGAGCGGATTCTTATGATTCCACCAAATCTAAATCATCGATTGCATGCAGATTTATTAGCTAATCTAAAAGAAACGTTTAGTTTATCAGATATACCAGTCCTAGTACTAAGCAAAAATACCCCACGGGATGTTATCGTATTGCTTCAAGGGATGCAGAGCAAAAAGGAACGATCTGTAAGCCTGTCGGGAAAATTTTAGACATTTTTCAGACAATTGACGGCATTGACTTTGCAGGAGTTTTTTTTCAGTATTTATGCTTATGACAGTATGAGTTAGTGCGGCAACGGATACATCGTGAGGAAAATTTTGAACCGAAAATTTTCCGGAGCCAGTCGGGGTATACGAAGCCAATCGTCGTTGTATTTATCTGGTCGATCTGTACATAGTTGATAGCTTGATAGATGTTGAAAGAAATAGTTTTCTTTTGAAAAATCGACTGTATATGGTATCTGAAATATTGAATACAATCGATGTAAGCCATTGTAACGCCGAAAGCATTGAGCTCGATTGGCACGATTGCATTTTGAGCTTCTGATGGAATAATGCAATTTTATTGCTTTAGCATTTTTTGTCGATTCCGAAAGGAAACTCAAAGCAAAAAATAAATGAAATATACAGTCACAACCGCTTCGATTAATCTATCTTTATAAGAACTTTTGTGGCTATTTTATGCTGTTCCTACTCACCCCGAAGTCTTCATTTTTAGTGAAATCTGTCAAAGGGAACCTTTGAAAACGAACGATTTTCCCAAATCGCTATTTGCATTGAAAAAAATGTAAATGTGAAATAATAGTAATAAACGTGAAATAGGTAGACTTAATGGGCGTTTTTTCTATGTAAGATATAACTTTCATATACTAGTTTGAATGTTCTCATGTCCTAGTGATTTGTTTGATGCACTGATAATACATGAATATTAGGGTGTTTTTTTTCGCAAGATGTCAAAAAGTTTTATTTAAAGTAGCCACAAAATATTGTATAGATGAGAAAAGCTTAACTTATTTTTTTGAGATTTTTTTGACGTGTTTTTCCGGTCCGGAAAAATCATCAAAGTTTGTATGGAAAAAAAAAATTTGTATGGACAAACATTTTTTAAAAATTTTCCCATGCAAACTTTGCTGAATTTT
>CM055405.1:60439332-60508705 GCA_029228625.1 Pseudolycoriella hygida
AAAAATCATCAAAGTTTGTATGGAAAAAAAAAATTTGTATGGACAAACATTTTTTAAAAATTTTCCCATGCAAACTTTGCTGAATTTTCCGGATCGGAAAAACACGTCCAAAAATTCTGAAAAAAAAACTTAAGCTTTTCTCATCCATACAATATTTTGTGGCTACTTTAAATGAAGCATTTAGACAAACGAAAATTTTTCATTTAAAAAAGACCACCCTAATGAATATTACATCACTAGTACATCTCAACTACATCATCTACACATATACAGCACATCAGTTCTACGTTTCCGTACTTCCCAGTGTTGCAGATGCACTAGTAATGTGTTGTGGATGGTTTAAAACTGTATTAGTAATGAGCGATAGCATAAGTTTTTTCAAAAGTAAAACAACAACAGTGCACCTTTTTCACAACATTCTCATCAAAAATGCATTGATCATGTATAGAAAAATCAATTTTAAGTCTTTTATCCAAATTTCTCTCATTTTGACAATGGGTGTAACGACACAATTTGTCTCAATTTATTATGGATCAAGAAGAAAGATTGAAACAATTGAAGTGTGAATAACGTAATGTCAAAATAACCACGCTCTTAACTTACTTAACTTTTTCGACAAAGCAAAAGAGCCCATAATCTTAAATCGAACTATTGAAAAAGCATCATCTGTCAAGCAAATAGCTTGGTTACTAATTGTGTGGTATGAGAACGTCACAACAAAAACGATTTTAAAAGGGAAGTATGACGACGCAAGTCCTTGTTCCTTCTTCCAAAACAACTGGTATCTATTGGGGTTCGAAATGAACAATTTTTTTTTATATATTTTCACATTCGATTAAAAAATGCGTCACAAATGCCGGACCCACCAACGTAATAATTTTTCTACGCTTTCAGCTCTCATACGCAAAAATTTGACTTCCTGTACAAAAATACGTATCTTATAAAACGAGCCCTAGCGCCCAAACGAGGCCGGTGACCCCATTCATCTTAAATGGCATAGAATGCCCAACCGAAGGTCCCTGCAAAATTTAAATTAGATCTGACCGCCAGTTTTCGAGAAATCGCCAAAAAAGTCGTTTTTCATACAAATGGCTCTGGAACTACTAACTAACTAACGTAGGATATTTTCGTTTACTTTGGTATCTATGAACGAGCACATTTTGTACTGAAAGTAACAATTTTCTAATGGTCATAACTCCGGATCCAGTGCACCGATTCTAATGATCCAAAGGTCGATTTTAATCCAAATTCTACATAGAATCCGAAGAACTGGGTACGACGCAAGGCAAAAAAGTCAAAACTTAGCTGTATATATGGTTCCGCAGTCTACGAACATTTTTTTTTATTTTTTGATCGTATGGGGACTTGCGTCACGGGCGCAATGCTACCGGGCGCCCATGATACCAGTGTTAAAGAATATTCTCTGCTCTACATACAAAATGATTGAAGTGTAGTCGTAATAGGAGAGGTATGTAACTATCTAGATAAATAGCACAATTGGTTATTTATGTGGTTGACAATTCTAATTGTTGAAGAATTATTTCTGTCTAACATCAAGACAAACTGACTTTTTGAAAGTATATTGATTTTCTAATCTATCTGATAGTGATTCTACTTACGTTTTTTTTATGATTGATTGATTATTTCAGAGAATAAAGTTTCTAAAAGTGCCGTGGTGTTATGTGTCATTCCCATATAACTTTAATGAAAAAAATGTCAGAACATTTTACTCATAATTAGCCCAACGTACTTCTGAATCGTGTTATGATAAAGATAAATTGATATTGATCGGAATTGCTGTTGGCCTGACTGTGGAGCAATTAACGGTGAACCTAATTGTATTTTCTTAGATTCTCCAAAATTCTTATAAAAACGTTCCCGGTATACAGACAACACATTAATTACCGTTCAGATAACATCAAACATTCGCAATTATACTAAAATTATCCATGTCACCTTAACGACCCGACAAGAAAATGTCAACAACAGAGATATTCATAAATACTCCCAATTGAATGCTTATTGCTTACATATACGAACACAAAACTTTCATGTCAATTTACTAACAATGCCTATTACAATTATTGATGGCTTATTGGTTTCCTGGTTGTGTATCTAAAGTTTAGCTCAGATTATATAGTCTAGTATATGGCATAAAATACAGACAGGAATTAGTACTCAAAAGTAAATGGAATATATGTATGAAGTGGATGAAGTAAATAATCGTCTAAAGATATCACTGTATATTTGATGACATCTTAAATTAGAATATGTTGAAATCTGGTAATAAACGTGTAATTCTCTCCTGTGGTTTACCGTTCTATATTTCAATTTGAGTCCAATTAATTTTGTGAGATGAATTTATCCCATAGTTTCTATTTAAAATTGAACGATGAATTTATAATTAACATGCTCGACATGGATCATATCCATCACAACATAAAACGCTGAAGTCAATTACCGTTCACATTCACAATGTTAGTAGATGCCACAATATTTTCCTTTCCATTAAAACCACAACTTGAATGCGGTCATGTTCTCACCATATTCAAAGCTAAGAGTGTTTCATGGAATGAGGTATAGAGCAAAATTTCAAAGATGATGTGTAATAGTTGATGTATAAAGCGTTGTAAATTCGATAAAAGTGTAGTGTCTGTTTGGTTGCGATTTTTATAGTTGTACAGGCCAGTAGCTAGATGGATGCAATGCCCCTTCTGGACTTCTTATTGCCCCTGCTTTGGATTGGTAAATATTTTCCTTCGTTTCTTCAAAAAATGTGGAAGAGCCATTTCATTGTAAGTCAGAAAGATCTTCAAAAAACCACGTTTTTGACCACCTTCTCGGCCGTAACCTCGACATTTCTTAACCGATTTTGCCCAAATTCAATTCCATAATCAATTTTTTGATTATCTCTCCCCTACTTCTTTCTGAAAACGACTGGTGGTCTAAATACGTTCTTTGTACGGGTCTAAACTCTTAAGAAAATTCTACACTTACCATGAGTTTTGGAGTTGGCAATACTGTAGAGTACCAAGATATCATAAAAATTATTGATCCTTGACGACATTAATCATCTAGCGGGAAATAAATATTAAGGAATTACTCGAATTTTATGGGTTCTAGAGATGGGAATGCTGTGAAGCGATCAGGAATTATGGAACTTGTAGGACTTATTTAGATACGTTTATAATGTTACAATGCAATTTTAGAAGGTTGATATGTGTTAGGGTATTCTACTTGTTATAAAAATCTCCGCTTGGGTCGGAAAATAAAAGGATTTGAAAAGATTTATTTTTCTATTTGAGGAGCAATCGAGAACACAGACTCAGAAATCTATTCAAAACTTTCATTTGCGAATGGTAGATTCATTAAGTTAAATAAAATAGAATTACTTACGGTATGTACGGGGTCTGCGAATCTTTTCTTTTAACATGAAGTAACTATTGATTCAATTAATTGTAAACTCTTTCCAATTTTTACGGTGATAGACCGATGCATGCAAATGAAAAAAAAACTTTTATGAAAATTTTCAAAATGCTTTTATAATAGAATTTTCGGTTCTTTTACAACTTTGTAAACAAAAAAAAATCAATTAATTTACCCTATCGTATGTTGGCCATTCATAAAAGCTAAAAGGGAAAAATTCCTCCACGTTTATAACAACCCATTGCTTGGCATAAGGCCAAATGAAACATTTGCTTTCTGCTTGATCGTAAATTATATTTCATTTAGGCTTTTGCCAACAAAAGCATATAAATAATACGCTGTGTCTGTATGAACATCGAAGATAAACGATTATCAACCATAATGATCAATTTCATTTATTGGACTAATTTTTCGCGCATGCATGCATGTATCGTTCTGACTGATGACACTGTTACAATACGAAAATCTTAAGGTAAAACCATTATGATTTTATGTGATAAAAGTACTGTACAAAAGAATTCGAAAAAGCTTTAAGCTTACTACAACTAAAAATTCCATTAAATTTTAACGTCATTTTCGAACCAAAAAGAATTCTTAAGCGAAGACTGTACTGTATCGGTAACATATTAAGATATTGAATCAAAAATATTGAACAATAACTCACGAATATACTTAGGCCATATTTGGATCCATTGTGCTGTTGGTCTATGGCAATGTGAGGTGTTGAGTGATGATGATGGTTTGCATGCCTATTGTTGTTGTTTATTAGTGTGGTGTGGTTGATGCTTAAAGGCAATCTTTACATATTCAGAATTATCCCTGAAAAACAACTTTATGATTGAAAAACTAAGGCATTAACCACAAATAGTAATTATAAAAAGCCAGATAAAGTATTTCAAATCATCTAGCTAGTCGGCTTATTAGACCCGTACGCAGAACAAAGTTCTTCGAAAAGGGGTCTTATGCGTTTACCACGACGTTTGTAACCAGCCCAATTTCGACCCTGGAGTAGGGGGAGAGCACCGATCATGGTCTTTAGATGACGAATCAGCAAAAAAAATGTCCGTCCGACAGTCCGTCTGTCAACACGATAACTCGAGTAAAACTCAACCGATTTTCAAAAACATTTTTTTCCCTGAAAGGTGATCGAAAGATCTTTTGAATCTGGGCACTGTCGGCCCGAGGACCGCCGAGCTAGGCCCGTTTAAGTGGTTTTTGGTTTTTTGTACATAACTTCAGTAAATTTTTTCCGATTTTCATAATTTTGTTTGTTTGAAAGAAATGGGCATGACCGACAATTTATGGAAAAAACATTTTTCGATTTGAGTCTTTGGACTTAGCTAGGGCTCTAAAAACGAATGTCTGCTAGGGCCCTACGTGTTTTTTGTATATAACTCGAGCAACTCTTTTCCGATTTTCATACATTTTTTTTGTTTGAAAGATCTGGGCATGGCCAACAATTTATGGAAGAAAAGTTTTTGGATTTGAGTCCTTGGACTTAGCTAGGGCACTAAAAACGAGTTTTTGCTAGGGCCCTTCGTATTTTTTGAACATAACTCGAGTAAATGTTTTCCGATTTTCAAAAAAAAAGTTTCAATCGAAAGGTCTAGGAATGGCTCACATTTTATGAAATAAAATGTTAGAGGCCCTTGGACTCAGCCAGGTCCCCAAAACTGAGTTTCTACTAGGGCCCAACGCGTTTGTTTGCATAAATCGTGTAAATCCTAACCGATTTTGTTGATTGTTTTTCCATTTGAGAGGTAACCGAGTAACGAATTATATTCAAAAAAAAATTTGGGCCCGGTGCCTGTGTTTAAAACTTAAGTGGGGCTTAGGTCGACCCAAAAAAAGTTTTTTTTCTATGTTGTAGAGAAACTTGAGGTGAACATTTTCGTCTATTTGGGGAAGAATTTTGTGCTTTTAGAACGGTTTTTACACCATTGCTTCGGACGGGTTTTTCAGTATTGCCCTTTCGGCAATTTCCAATTCAATTTAACGTGGACTTAAGGCAATTTTTACTTAGATATTCGAGTCTTTTCGTCACATCAACTCTGTTGGCCGCATCTATTCTGATACGTACGGGTCCCTTCATATGTTTTACACTTACTTGACGATTTTAACGAATTTTTACGGTACAAACGGTTTCATTTTCCTGACAATAGACTACGTCATCGGTCATCATAGACCTTTTAAGATGTGGTGAGTAGTGGTTGTTGTTTGACTTTCGAACTTTATGATTCCCAAATCTATAATAGTTACGTTATGGAGTCCCAAAAAAACACAATTGATGTAATACATGAATAGCAAGGACTAAAATAACAACGTTTGAAATGTCTCTGAAAACATTAGATTAACTAAACAAGCTAATCCGAATCAGAAGAAACCTTTTCATGCTGAAAGAAACAGCATTGCCGTAATAATAAAATTGAACTACATCACGTTAAGTACATAAACGTTCAAGCATTGAAACTTCTCGCAATATACCTGCTACTAGTGCAATCATGAATACTTTTCATCCACAACGCATATGAATACAGAAGTCTATTCAAAAAATGTTTTTTTATTTGAATTTTCCTATTTGCAATATCAACTTAGGTTGGAGACACAACAATGAAAATCGGGTAAATATATTCAATTTAGCAAACATGTTTGTATTGTGAAACGTTTTCGATTTTCTTGTAATATGACCTGGAGTACTGCTTATGGATTCACATATTCGTGGATACAAACAAATATTTTTTTTTCTCTGTTTGAACGAATGCATGAGGAGAGGAAGATTTTACATTCGAAACCATTTTATACACTAATATCCCCTAAACTGATTTGAATGTTTAGCCTGGATTTTATTTAATGTAACAGTATACTTTCTTGCCGAAATAAAGATACTATAGTAATATTTCCAACTTGTATGGCAGCACAAATATAAAGCAAGAGCAAAATATGCAGTTAAAAAGTATATTAGTTGTGATATGTATAAGTTATATGTGGAAGTTGCGATGAAATATAAATAAACGAATCCAAAGTTTAATATTAGGGCTTCAGTTGGAGAATTTCGTTCAGTATATAAAGCCGAGAAGCTGATAATTGTTTGTATAAAAAACTTTTACATAAGTTCATAACAACGCAATGCAACAAAGTCGGGTGGTTCTGATCTGATGGTATAAATTGCCATAATGTGAACAATTTAAATGTAAGCCGTGTGTAACATTCTGGGGATACTCACTTGAAAGTACATAGAGGCTTATTCAAATTTATTGGACAAATTTATGAAAAGCTTATACCGCTCATAAGCTGCAAGAATTGTTCATATATGCAAAAAGTTGCGTAAAGAGTCAAAAGCGTAGCCGAGGACCTAGCTTGCACTCTCGACATCTGAAATATCGAGTATCACTATTATTATTTGTTTTTTGCGATTTTGTGAGGGTTGTTTTAGAATATGTGAAAAATTATATGCGGATCATGTTAAAGTTCAAAGTTTTCTTTTTTTCTGATGGATTATTTAAGATTTAAGGGATACACTATATCGAAGAGTTCACTTTGTTATGCTTGCGGAAACAACCGAACTCAAACTCAAGAAAACTATTTGTGTGCTACGTATCATCCCATATTCATCATTTGTCAACCCATAAGGGAATGTACTCACTTACTAGACATCAACACAAAATGTAATTTAAAACCCTAAATCGAGTGACATTTAGATTGAAGTAAAATTTCGAAACTAATTCAATCAGCAGCTCTATGAGTGAGACGTCGCAATATTCACAATTACCACTGATGCGTTCATGTTCTGCTCATGTGAAGAGGAACACCATCACAGTTCTACGATTCGGCTGATATTAAAAAGATTTTAACATCAACCAATTTTGAATTGCTTTAAAAACACAGACGAAATTGCTCCGGTGTCAATAATTCGTACATCAGCTCTCCACGCTATAGCTGTAAAATTGCAAACACTCGACTATCCAATCAATAATGCATTTTATGTAGATTTGTCGAGATGAACACATCAAAAACATTCTGTAATGAGAATTTCAAATGCAAATGCAAATGTACATACAAGCAGAAGTGACACAAATGAAGCAGAATTTCCATTAGCATGGTTGAAGTGAAAGGATGACAGCATCGAAATATATACTTTACACTTTAACCAAGTGCGAATAAATTTGTAAAGTAGCGGCGTTTTTATTACACTAGATGCTACGCTATAAACTTCAATAGTAACCAAAACGGAAATGCCTAATATATGTATCCACAGTGTCAAAACATTCAAACCCATCAGATTAAAATCCAATGTTTGTTTTGTGAACATTTTAATAGTTCCTGATACCCGGTATCCGGCGCGGAAGGAAATGAGAGAGCGGAAGAGCTGGCCCAGGCGGGCTAGACGGCTCTTGTGGTTGGCCCCGAGCTGTATTGCTCGATCAATCTATATAAAATCACGGCAAGAGTCGGTCATGCAGAAGCATGTGAAGTGCTGGAGTGGTTCTCTCAACTATGACGCAGGCTGCCATGCAGCCAGTCTTCGTCTGGCAAAGATCCGGAGTTGTGCAACTGGGACCTGTTATTCTGAACAGGTTTTTCAAGGAAAGTGGAAGAGTTACAATGATTTAAATGATGAATGGGTGGGCTATTCCACGAAAACTCCGTTCCCACTCTCGAAATGCTCAGTTGTTACGAAAAAATATTCATAGAAAATGGTGCATCAGACGTATTGATCCCTTAACTAGAGATTAGTAACTTTTCTATTGCTTTCATTTTGTAACTACTGAGAATTTCAAGCGTGGGAACGAAGCGGACCGTGGAATTGCCCGGGTAAATAAGAAAGGATTGTTTATTTTTCCAAAACCCGATAACCCGGTAATCACTACAAACTGAAACCCAACCCGACCCTATTAAACTTTAAAAAACCCGTCAACCCAGCAATCCCTATAAACAGAAATCCGACACGATCCAATTTTAAAAAACCTGATAACAAGGAAAAAACTGAAGCACATAAAAAAATCGCTAAAAATATCTGATCCGATTTTCAAAAACATTCTTTTTCCTTAAAGATAATCAAAAAATTGATAACAAGATTTAGTTTGGGCAAAATCGGTCGAAAATTTTCGAAGTTACGGTCGAAAAAGTAGTCAAAAACGTGGTTTTTTGAAGGTTAGTGGAACTTTTTCACTTATATCTCTGCGAAATTAGAACGGAAATCGCTTTTCAAGGCTTTGAATCAAAGATGTGGGTGGACATTAGAAAATCAATCAATCATTGGGCCATACTCACGCTACGCGACCCTACACGATATTTGGTGGTTTTTCGTGAATATTACTTTAATTATAAGGTTTTTGTGCAGTGTTGTAAAGAAAACATATGAGGGGACCCGCACGTATCTGAATAGATGCGGCAAACAGAGTTGATGTTACGAATAGACTCGAACGTATTTAAGTAAGTATTGCCTTACGTCCACATTAAATTGTATTGGAAATTGCCGATGGGACAATATTAAAAAACCCGTCCGAAGAAACGGTGTAAGAAAACCCTCCCGAAAGCACAAAATTGATCTCCAAATAGACAAAAGTGTTCGCCTCAATTTTCTTTACAACATAGCAAAAACCAATTTTTTTTGTTAAGGGCCGACTTTAGGACCGACCTAGGGCCATAAGGAAATGCCTCTGACACATGCTTCCATAGACAAAATTGTTTCCCTCAATCTGCTCTGCAACATAGCAAAAAAAAATTTTTTTGGTTAGGATCGACCTTAGGACAGGCTTGAGGCTTACTTCAGCCCTAAGCACAGACACCGGGTCCAAATTTGTTTATGAATATAATTCGGTACACTGTTACCTCTCAAATAGAAAAAGAATCAACAAAATTGGTTAGGATTTGCCCGATTTATGTAAACAAAAAGACGTTAGAAAGTTGCTTCCAAAAGCAGAATTGTAGAGAATAAAATTTTAGGGTTTTAGGGAAAAATTATCAAATCGCGGGATAAAGCAATTTCTAGAATTGGGAGTGATGACACAGGCAAAGTTGGTGAGAATTTCATTTTAGAGAAAATAGTTCAGGATTTCTTGAAGAAACTACGTTGGTTCTCTTTTTGATATGGAGAACATTTAGGTCATTAAAATCAATGCTCTCAGAGGTACTGCGGTAGGGCCTTTGACATTACCTTGGGTAATTTCTATGGATTTTTGAAATTCTTTTAGTTATAAAAGAGCACAAAGCATTGTATTGTTTGCTGTCTTCGATTTTTCAGGCTTTCAGTGATTTTAAAAAAAAATATAAAAAAAAATAACGCATTGCTTCCACATATCATGTCGTAGAACAACAAAATTTAGCGACAAAAATATAAAAAAATTCAATAGAATTCCTAATTGTTATTTTTATTACACTTAATATTATCAAATTTAAAAGATACCAATAAAGTATGTGGAACGTTTTGATAAACATACAAGAAAAGCTATTCATCATAAGAAACATTTTCACAATTGCAGAACACGACCCAAACGATTGAAAGAAATATATCTTATAGGAATGTATTTAGGAAATGGAGCGTGAAAGAATAACGAAGACAGTAAAAGCTAAAATCTATAAAGGAAGATACTTTCCATTGGAACTTATTCGAGTTGTAATAAAAAGTCGAAACCATCAACGTCACGTTTAACACGGCGATAAAAAAACTTTTCCATGTAAATATACATTAGTTTTTCCGCGTCGATATACGTCCTCAATAAATGACATATCATAGACAATAATGAAGGATTTCTTCAGTTAAATTAAAAAAAAAAACTTTAATATCCCTAACGGATGAGGGAATTACATAAAAAAGCTTTTAGGCAAATTACCTTTTAGAAAAAACTTAGCTTATATACGACGAAATTCCATTGATAAGCGGTTTATTATAACTGAGTGAGAAAGTTTTGTGATTTATTAAATTGTACAAAAACGTATATGTCGTATGTTCCACTTGTAATATTGTTAAACAGGATTACGAGGTCATTTAAGTCACAACATTTTTCCATAAGTAAGTATTCAGCCCTCATCAATGATATTATTTCGTTACATGGTTGTGGTTACATTACTTTTGTTGGAAATTTGCATAAATCCCTTATGGTCGCTAAAATTTAAATTAGCGATTGCAAAACTGTGAATTGATTACAAGATGTCGCTTAAAAGTTGTTGAAAGTGTTCTTTCCAATAAAAGTTGTTCTTCTGAGCTCAGCCGTGAATTTCATCAGCTTGGAAAGCTCAGAGAGGTTTGAGGCAACAAGTTCGTTTTGGTTCGACAGTAACGACAACACTGACCTTAGTCCTCCAATTTCCACTTTCTTTTCATTTGTTTGCATATCGTTCCTTGTTATTCCTCCCCTCAATCTTGTACGCATATGCAAGCCAAATTACGTAAAATTTATGTGGATTATGTGGAAATCAGCGTAAATTGTGTATGTGTTGGTGTCAATATATTGTTATGTCACACCAAGTTTCATCCACTAATTAAAAACTTCGTGGTAAATTGAATGAAGAATGGAAGCTAGGTTACTTGACGGTACTTTCTGGAAACATTCAAATAATATGAGAGATTTCTGTGAGTAAAATTTATTATTTTCCTAAAATTTCAGCAACTTAAAATTTATTATTATCTCATCTTAAAACAAATTTCATTGAACGAAACTATTGTTTATGAACCATAAATTGTTACATTTTGTCATGGTAACAATGCGGTTTGTTGCATGGAAGAGCTGAGTTAAATTCCAGTGTTCGTAGCGTAGCGAAACACTTCATGGGTAAATTTCGGGTTTTGCTATAATACGCAATAAATTGGTTTTACCTATCTACCCTAAAATATTGGTGTGCATAATATATTTGATTTGCAATTTATTGTTTGTTCATTTCGCACATTGTTTTGTTAGAGAAAATATTTGAGTTTACCGAGGAGTTTACAGTAGAATGAAAGTTCATCAATCAAAACGAAATCTTCAGTTTATTTAAAATCTAATTGCTTTTGATATGATTCACGATATAATTAATAAAAGTCAAGCGACATCGCCCCCAGATAGCAATAATAGAAAAAAACTTTTCTCCATTGCAAACAAACTGCTAAATATTTGCCATTCCAACAATTTACATCAAGCTAGTTTTAGTCATCACGTCTTCACTTAACTAAAACTGGTCACGTACGGTTATAATACATTACATCCTCGCTTTTATATCATCCAATGATATATGAACATGAACGAACATATAACCCTTGTTGCCGCTGGGATGTTTACCACAATAACATGAATAATATATACGTGGTATCGAAAGTGCGATATTACTTATGTTTTATGTGAAACGATAAGAAAAGCTAACAATACAAATAAATAAAATAACAATTCACTTTGATTGCCTCGACACGGAATGGAATAGAAACGCTTGCAATAACGTTACGTCATATATTTGTTTGCATCCTTTCACGTCTACATATCACTTGTTGCATGACGTGTCAAATCACTAACACATTTGTGTTGATAAACGAAATTTTCGAAAGCACTAGCGCGAAAACACCTCCTAAGTATATGAAAACGTGCCTCCTTAAATCAAAGGTTTGAGATTTCTTCATTTACATTTACAACTGTCTCTTCGTCAACTTTCTGAAACCCACCCTTACTTACTTAAGTCCATTTTGCAGCAAAAAGAAGGACCAATTGATTCTGGAAGTTTTTACTCCCTATATAAAAACCAAATAAAACTAAAAAAAACTTTTCACGTCAATAAATGACGGATAGGAAAAAGTGACCGATCAAATAAAATACGGAAGTGAATCGCAATGAAGACCACTTACAAATCCCAAACGATGTATTGCCAAATACTAAAATGATTTGTCTATTTGTGATGTTTTCTGCAAACAACTTAATCAAAATTTATTACCATCAATTGCTATTGCTTTAGCTTTGAGTATAAGCTCTAGAGATTACATTATTTGATTTAGATATCAAAAGCTTCATGGTATTTAGCTTGTGTATATATGTGTTACTCACGATGTTATTGTGTTACTAAAGCAGCCACAAAATGTGTACCTCAGCACCAACATATATAACACAAACGTAGCAAAATTTTTGTTTTCATGCAATTATTTATGTACGTAATAGAACTATGTGTGCTGATACCAAGTACACAAAGGAAACGGGAAATGAATCAACGAATTTGTAGTGTTATGTGAATTTCAAAAAAATGCAACAGGAGCGCTTTTTTCTAGGAACTTGTGCAGAACTTCGTTATTCTTGGCGGTTTCGTGATTTGATTTATTAAAACAGAATTTTTTTTTGATGAAAAGAAGTTGCAGGGTTTGGAGGAGTTACATCTTCAACTTTTGGTGCCATTGAATGCAACCTGTTCACTATATCATAAATAAACATTAAGCTACGCAGACTCGTACGATAACGATATTAAGCATGAAATTTGATCAAACTATTTATTACGATACGAAAATTGTCCGAAAGGCAATATTGTATGTAAAAAACCCACCCCAGCCCCTCCCTTTCCTGTTACCCCTCTCGATCTCACAATAAGAAAATTTGAACAAACAAAATTATAAAAAAAAATTTCATATTCCTCTTAATACTACACCCAATCTTCGTTCCAACCCTAATCCCCATCCCAATCCTCGAACTAATCCCTCTCCTAATCTTCTATCAACCGCAAACCTAACTACAACCTTTAAAGGTAATTCACGAAATATCATCGTATGGGGTAAAAGTGAGAGGAACAATTCTGGGAGAGAACTGAGGAGTTGTGTAAAGGGAAAGTATAACAGGCCTGCTGTAGTATTTTAGATAGAGAGGACAATCGCAATTATTTTATTCGTTTTTATTGTGATAACGGTTTTTTCAAAGTGTCACTTCGCTTTCATTAAACTAGGCACTCTAACTTTTATATGTTTCCATCCTTTCAGGCTGATATAACTTCAGCAGCTTCTAACAGTCCATAAAACAAAACGATTTATCGTTTTCCTCTAAAAAACATTTAAGGAAGTGTATCATAGACATAAGCTGATAAGAAACACAATCAAACAACGAAGCAGACTTGTGTACACATCTTATATAACATGTCTGGAGGATCTGAGAGAAATAAAAAATTATGCAATAAAAACCATAAAGTTATATCAAAAGCTAAACATAAACGGGTATTTATTGGGTGTGTTCGACGGTACTTTTTTCCTAGCATTTACTACTTCAAATATTTTTTCACTGTTCATCGCTGTTAAAGAATAATAAATATCAATCGTGAGAACTGAGAGAACTTAATCTACCCAATATTGGATGATAAATCACTCGAGCGTTTTCCAAACAAATCACCCCCTGCTAAAGCTGAAGTAATCAATAAACCACATAATACAAATGTTTGCGCGTTTGGTTAACGTAAGTGCTCTTCGTTGATATTAGTAGGTATACAATCGCAAATTAAATTGAATCTTATTGAAAACCGGAAATCAAATTAAGGATAAATTATATAGTACTTTAATTTTATCGGTTTGTGTTGATGTTTAACTCGTTACGTGATATTTAACTCTTTCATTGAAAGAATCCGTGGTAATATAAAGAAACTTAATTGCAAATTTTGTGTGCATGAATGTGCATGTAAAATTGTAAACTCACCTGTTTTGAACGGTTGAATTTCCTTTGTTGTTGACTTTTGCTAGTGTTCCCATGTAGTTGCATTCTCCGGCTTCTCTAAAGGGTTTATGCTAAATTTTTCTTGGAAGACTGAATGTTGACGCCTCACCCTCGCAATGAAGAACCAATCCAAGAAACTCCACACCTTGAAATGGTTAACATTACGTAATATTACCCGAAGCTCGGTAACATTGGTAAATTAAAGTCTCGGTAATATTACGTAACTTACGTAACATACCCGAGTAGGGCAACCAAAATATTCAGAATGACTGAAATATGACGCGAATCGAAGTTCAACATAACGACGCACTCTATTTTAGAAGAAGTTTGTTGGTATGGGGCCGTTCAAAAATTACATAACGCAAAAATTGATATTTTTCAGACCCCTCTCCCCCTGTAACGCTAAAAGAGTCAAATTTGACCCATACCCCCATCCCCCTCTTGCGTTACATAATTTATGAACGGCCCCAAATACAAGTTAAGAGTAAGAACAACATTCGATGAGAACTTAATAACCGTCTTCGTATTCGCCTCTTACACTTTACCTAGTGACCGTGCGAAAGTCAATACCGCTATAACACAAACATCGAAGAGCAGCAAACAAAAAATTGTATATTTCACTGTCAAGCTTCAAACATTTTTATATTACAACCATCGCACCAAGCAGAGTAATGGAAGTCCAGATGTCAAATAGAGGTCCCCAGGGTGACAGTTTGCCATTAAAATTATTCACACTGTTAAAAATTCTAGAGTCGATTTTTTGGATGTTACTGCTCAGACCCACCGACTCTGACTGCCCAAACACAAATTGGCAACTCATATTAAAAAGTCTTCTATTTGACTCAAGTCATTTTCTACTACTCTGCTTGCTTGGTGCGTTGCTACGACAAATAGAAAAATATGGGATTGAATCTAGTATAATCGTCATGTCTGCACTATCTCGGTTCGTAGCAACTTCACTTTAAGTTACACTGTTTTGGTAACCTTATTATAACGAAGTTGGTTGCAGTTGAGGTAAATATGTTAAGGAAAAGAATGGCAATTTCGATATTTACATTGAAAATTGTTTTATTTTGCAGTAATCTTTGAGAGTCTTTACAGAAACAGTCATGCTGTGGATTTGGCTTAAACATTTGACATTGGTGTGGCATACTAACATTTTGAAAAAATCTGAAAATTACGGTAATATTACCAAAATTACCGTAAGCTACCGTTATACAGATCTCCCGTGTTTTATGTGGTATTTGATTTATGCGGATTCGGTTATATGCGGTTTTGACGTGTTCGAAATATGCGACGTATCTTCGGTATATGCGCGTTATGTGTTACCAGATCTGTGTTAAATTTTGACAAGAAAGACAACAATAGAGCTTCAACGAAAAAGTAATTTCTAAATGCGCGATTGACGTAACCTAATCTTATTTATTCATTTTGGATTTTTAATGAGAGCTAGTGCGGAAGGGATTTGTGAATAGCCTTGGAGCGTGAAATACTTTATAACCAGCCTCCAATGCATAGAAACGGTCGGGCAGTGGTCTAAAAATTGTATTTCTGTATCTGAAGAGAAACATTCGCTACATTGACATGATTCAATTTTGGAATATGTCGGATAGCGTACTGAAATTTCACCTCTTCATCCTTCGGCCTGTAGATCTCATTCGCTGAAAAGTCTTTTAGCATTCTTCAGGAATAAAAGCGATATGTGACGAGTTGCAGAAAATGAATTTATATGAATTTCATATCTATCGTGACTACATACATTCAGACGTTATGACATGAAAACTCATTCGTTGTTACTACACATCGGGTAATACATTTTTAATGTCAAACGTTGATAACGGTATCAAGCTCGAATTATGCGGTTCGAAGATATTTGAAGTAATTTGAGTCCTCGGTAATATTACCCAATGTTACGTAATATTCGCGTAATATTACATAATATTACCGATGATAATAAATTACCGGTAATTTTCCATCTCTGGTGTCATCAAATCTACATGAGCCAGCAGCTCATGTTGCACGAATGGACGACAGTCGCATTCCGAAAAAAACGCTAGAAAAAGGCTTCAACAACATCGGACCGAGAGGACAGATACCTAAAAAAATTGTTAGGTGGTGTTGCTAGGCTCCAGAGAATTGAGAAGTTTAGCGCAGGATCATAAGGGATGCAGAAACGTTGTGGAGTCAGTAAAAATCCACTTGAGTTAACACAGCTGTTAAGTATTACTTACTGTACTTACTGTACTCATCCGTCCAAACGATAGTTTTGTCAATTCACAACCCATTCTACATTTTTTCTCTAAAGAAGCAGTTAATAAATCACAAAAGATGATTCTTATTTCGATCTGTAAACTAATGCTCGCATAACGAAGATATTAAGTATTTCATTATCCTATTATGGACACTTTCTCATATGATTTATTCTCTGAAGTATTCTATTAACAATACTAAACTTTGTTTTGTACAGCAATTGATAAACAATGTCCGGTTCGTCGCTAACAGGAAGCCAACAATGTTACATCAGACGTTTAGTTGATCCTATCCGCTATTGTTATAACAAGATGGTGCAACTTAAAGTTTAATCATATTATGACGAACACATAAATTTTATGTCTTTCTGTCGAACAACAATTGCACTGCAGCATATGCCATACAATAAAAATATATGGTAGTGAACAAGTCAGCTATAAATGGACTGGGCATAGTTATACGAAGCACAACTACGACCAGATATGTGAGAGACTTTTTTGGCAACAACAAGGTCATTTGATGTATCATACGTAACATTCATCAATGATTTAAGGAGTAGTTACCGTTTGATTCGAAAGCTCAATTTCACAGAATTAAAAACAATTTTGGGTAAGTTTAGTCTTCAAACAAACCTACGCGATTTATTCGCATCACACGCTAATAACTGCTCCTTTATTTCAAGGGATCGTTCAAAAAGAACGTTACAGAAACTTTTACTTTTTTTTCATCCTTCTTCCCCCTTTTTAATGCCTGAAACCTCTGCAGGACATCATAAAAAAATTACACCTGCCACCCTTCCTGTGTAGGATCCTGAAAGACGGTCTTCACAGATTTGCTAATTTAAATGCAATCTTTAATATTCCAAAAACGAAAATTAATTCAAAATGAGGAATAGGTTTACTTCTAAACATAAAGTTATACGTTCCAAATTTATTATTGAAATGGCTTCAAAATTCTGTTCTACATTTTCGGTATATTTTGATACACCTAAAATGTAGGTGTGTATACGAATAAACAGAATGACAGAAAAGAGCTTTTAAATCAAGAAGGATTTTCCAACGTTACGGAAATTTAATATAACAGCATTCCCGTGTAAAGAGAATTCTAACACTCGCCAAAGGGATTTTACCAATTTGAACACATACGCTATAGGGTGTCCTTTTAACTTGACAAGAGAAGTGATATTTTCAACCAAATAGGAATTTATGTTCTGCTGTGGAAGACTTTATTTTAACGATGGCGAGGAATGCCACCACACTTCTGAAGATACTTGATTTTCACTATTAAAGTGAGTCTTAACGATAGTGTCAAATGCTATTGCTCACAATTCTGTGAGAACTTTCAGTAAAATTCTGTAAACCTTATTCTACTAGTACATTATAAATTGTTTGCGGTCATTCATTTTTTTGTGAATTACAGAGAATTTGTTTACATTCCGATCAGGGGTAACCTTTGTTTATTTAACTATTTTTATGTTTCTATTTCAGTCTGTCAGTGAGTGAAGTACAAGATTTGACTGTATGCGGCGTTCATTGTGTTGGTGTAATTATAATTATTGTTACCTGACATAAACACCAACATATTCTCACCTGATACAGTAAAAAACCTTCAAAACAACAAAGCCATAACTCGTTGTGTAATATGTACAATGCTATTGTGTACCCTAGACACGTCAATGTTTTTAGCAACGTTCGGATAACATCTTTTTGAGCCATTTGTTATACGAAAGGAAGATAAACAAAAAAAATTCCTCTACACTCAAAAGGAAATCTTTTGAAAAGATCCTTCAATTCGTAGAAAATCCTTACAAAACTTCATCAAATTTCTCGAAAATCCTCCAAGTATTTTCTTTGCACCCAAAATAGACGATTATCTGTCTCTCGTTTGTGTACACCCACTATGACAAGTTATGGATGTGTCGGATTTTAAAACACACAAATTGTAGGGAGGTCCCAAATAGACCAAAATATGACGGGTTTTGAAACGTGAATATTTAATAAATGGAACAAGAAATCTGACGGTATCTACTCAGGCCGGGGGAAAGTGCATTAAAAAGTAGTTATGTTTACAATTGTGAACTGTCATAATTGCATTTGTCACACCCTGTGAGTTCATTCCACATATGTGTAATAATGTTCATTCACTGTTCAAGAGTAAACTAGTAGAAAATAATTGTGTACTCATACTTTTTTGATTTTGTTGGAAATATGAGCACAACAGATGTGTATGTTGAAGGTAACATTAAAAACAGTCTACTCGGCTTTCTATATATTTGTCTTTCAAAATATAATATTAACAGTGCAAGCGCAAGCAAAATTATATATCCATATCCATGTGTCTGTCGTGGTTAGTTCGTAAATTGCAGGCACGTATTCTAGAATTATTCTGACTGCACTTATTACGTTAGAAGATGCACAATTCATAATTTGTGAACTTCTTTTGAATGCTCTTGTAGCTTCTTGGATAAAAATTCAAAATACTTGTTATATTCTACGGAATAACTTCTGAAGGAATTAATTTTGCGATTGTCTTGATTACACAGCACAAATTAACTCAGAGTGTTGAGCTAAACGAAAAGTGCAGACTAGCGTCACGTTCTTTAATTTTTCACATGAGAGGTCTTGGCTTATTGGTATCCTGTCGATAGAAAAATCCAATGTTATTACCTTGATTTTCTTTTAAATTCCTTTGATTAATGCGACCAATTTGTTTCAGTTGAAGCACAACAACTGTAGGTAGCATTTCACAGAACCTACCCGTTCTAGATCAACACTTCATCATTCTACAATACGTACATATGAGTAATGTACGGTGTTGTGTGATGGATAGGTGTACAATAACATTTTATTCAATGTTTATAGGATACTATTAAATTAAGTACAATATATCATCGTCGTTGTATAAATGTGATTAAAGTTATGATTAATTGTTTCAGAAATTGAGGGTTAGGTTTCACTTGAATGGAAAAAAACTTCATTCATGTATGGCGACAACATTTTGGTTTTAAATTAAGTGCCTTTAGATGTTACTTCATAAAGCAGTCAATTTTTTATTCGATAGACTTAATATGTCATTTTGTGACTTGGTTAAATGCTACACTCCTCAAAATGCTTTAAATTAAACAAAAAAAAACCTTTTAATCAAGCAGTAAATTAACAGCATGGCCTGTCTAACCAATCATCATAAATCATCAAATACCTTAATTACGAATATAACGTAGGCCCTTGCGTACAATTTATATCCCAGGTGGGTAGAACAACAATTTCTTAACAAGGGGACGAAGAAGGAATCGATTGACGAGCCAATTTGATGAATTCCGTTCTAAAGTTATGCGTTTCAATTGACAACTAGTGGGTTGTGTATTTGCTGTTTACAGATTTTTAGACCCGTACGAAAAACGAAGTTCTTCGAAAAGGGGTCTTATGCGTTTACCCTGACGTTTGTAACCACCGCAATTTCGACCCAGGAGTAGGGGGGAGCTTCTATCATGGTCCTTAGATGACGAATCAACATAAAAAAAATGTCCGTCCGTAATTAAAAAATCTTTTATGGGATTGGATATGTCGGCCCAGTAAATGTTTTCCGATTTTCCGACTTTTTAATTTTGGGCTTTTTTAAGGATTGGAGATGTTTTTAGCGTCGTTTCGTTGGACCGATTTTTCAATATTGCCCCTTCGGCAATTTCTAATCCAATTGAATGTTGACGTAATTTCATACACTTAAGAGTTAAGGCAGGCCCGGACTAAACTATTCAATCAAATGACGCTGCAGTTCTTTCGATGACTGCCCATCCAACTGGCGGTCGATCAAACCAACCGGCGCGGCGGTAGATCAAACCAACCGGCGCGGCGGTCGATTAAAACCAACCGGCGGTCGATGAAAACCAACCGGCGGTCGATTAAAACCAACCGGCGGTCGATTAAAACCAACCGGCGGTCGATTAAAACCAACCGGCGGTCGGTTTAAACCAACCAGCGGTCGGTTTAAACCAACCGGCGGCGGTCGGTTTAAGCCAACCGGCGGCGGTCGGTTTAAGCCAACCGGCGGTCGATTAAAACCACCATCGAGATCGGCCCGTTAGGATACTTCACGACGATGACTCTTCTGATATATAATACTAAACTAAAGATGGTCGTATTACAATGGTGTAATAATTTACATGCTGTGTCCTGCAGATGCCATTTACGGCATTTTTACGGAAACGCTTAAATGCAATCTCTAGCTGGGGCGCACCCATATGACCAGCCCGGGCCTGAGTTAAGGCAATATTTACGATACATTCGAATCTTAATTAATTTGCGTCTGATTTTGATCTTTTTTTTTTTTAATAATAAATAAATAATTTATTGCATATAGAAGGCTGAGTGGCTTATTACATTATATACAAAGATATAGAAAATTAGATTCAACTATAAAAATGATACTTAAAACTAAAATCTTTTTCAATTTTGGAAGTTCCTTAAGATATTAAGATATAATCATAATAATTAATAATATTTAATTTAGTGATAAACACAAGAACGTAACGATTTCACTCTTTATTACCCAACTCAATGCAACTTACCAATCAAAGTGTTATAGGAGCACTCACACAATCCCCCGTTGTATATGGTCGATATACATGTTTCGAAATTCATTCATGGACCGAGCATTTTTGATTTTATTAGGAAGAGAGTTATATCTCATGATTCCATGAAATAATAATGAGTTGCGTGTCTTAGCCGATGTCGCTCTGGGTACAATAAAGTTCCTAGTTCTGTGCGAAGTACCCTGAATTAATTTCTGAGATATGTAGGATGGGGTTTTTGTCATCACAATTTTGTGTAGTAGAAAAAGAGCTCTCATCTCCATGAAATCAATAATATCACACCCTAAAATCTTGTCACTATATTCACTTAAGGAATCTCTTCGCCTCAGTCCGAAAACAAATCTAGTACAGGAGTTAAATAACTTGCGGAGAAGCTGCTTACAACGTTCATCCAACCCGAATGCAAACACTTCACAGCAATACAAAAAGTGCGGAACTAGCAGAGATTTAATTAAACTCATCCTCATTCCTCGCGAGAGCATCCCCGCATTAGAGTATAGAGATCTGAGCCCGGAGTAAACCCTCGATGCAATATGATTACACTGCGCTGTCCACGACATGTCACTCATTAGCTTTATGCCTAGATTAGTAACCGTGTCACTTGTAGTCATTAATTCATTTTTTAAGATAAAGAATGGTAGATCCACGGTATTAGTGCCATTTTTGAAGACTATGGCCTGCGTCTTCTCTACGTTAAGGTTAAGTTTGTTTGCCTCAGACCAGTGACTGACAGCGGTTAAGTCAGAGTTTGTTTTAGACACTCCCAAACACCTGGATATTTCATCACGGTCTGAGCCCATGTAATTCTGGAAATCATCAGCATAAAGATGGGGGGTAGTAAAATCTAAGACTTCTGGCAGATCACTGATGAATAGAGAAAACAAAAGAGGGGAAAGAGTTGAACCTTGAGGGATTCCCTTAGCAGTAGGCCGTGTGGATGATATAAAACCTTCAATTTGAACGCATTGGTAACGATTGGACAAAAAGCTTCGAATCAGATTAATTGATGAAGGACTAAAGAAAAATCTAGCGCTTAGCTTCGATTGAAGGAGATCATGATTAACCTCGTCAAAAGCCTTACTGAAATCCAGTAATAGAAGAAATGCAAGCTGTCTTTGTGAGAAGCACCGTAGAATATTGTCAGTCACTTGCAGTAGTGCAGTCGCCGTACTGTGACTTTTAAAGAATAATTTAATTGAAGAATTTCAAATAAATCAATAGCTAGGCATTTCAAGGGAACAACTAGTTTTCACCCATTTCACGAAGTGAATACTGTATTATTAGGCCCCAAATTTTGACAAAATTAATAAGCCAGTAATATCACTCACAATCAATTTTTTTATGAAAAGGCAATATTCTCAATGCCAAAGTGGTTGAAATATAGAGATTTACTTCCAAAATGAAAGTGGTAGGCGATTAAAATTTAGCGAACACGCTTCTCAGGGTTCTTTCGATAAAATGACACGATTATGGGATATGGTCACTTCTAGAATTTGGTGGGAGGGATGCTCCCGTGAAATTCTTAAGAATGACTAGTAGGACGATCAAAGACAGCATCCACAACAATAAAAAAAATGAAAATTATGAAACAATTCGTATGTAAATCTGAATTGAAGAGAAATATTGTTTTACACCCAAAATTTTGTATACTTAACCGTTTGAATTCGATTTGTAAAACAACCCAAATTACTTCAGATAGGTACTTAGTTGTTTAGTCTAACTTATCCGTTCAAACATTGATTCAAAAGTTTTGTTTTAGTTTCACTTGTGTATGCCCATGTTAACGTTAACGAGTGTTACCTTCTGTTGTGTATATAACAACGAAATGTAGAAAGGATAGAAGGGTACAGACCATCGCATATTTTCACATCTCAATCAAAATTATGTTATGAGATGGTCGGTTTTACAATTTAAAATCATGCAGAAAACTATTTGATTAGTTTGTTTATTTTTAAAATCATTCAACAAGCTGGGAGCTTTTTGGTTTTTAAAATAATAAATGGAAGTAAAATTATCTAAATATTTGAAGCGCAGACCTTTCATATGTTAGTGTTTTTTTATTTGAACAAACGAGACAATAACTTCAAGTTGAAGAGAATGAAAGAAGACGCTATGAAGCAATTAACTCGGATATTCTAAGGAACTAAAGAAATGCTATACACGGGGCGCAATCATGTTGTTGATTTTCTGCCAACTGTAAAAGAGAACAGTGAAGTATATAGGATACAAAAGGCGTCATTTTGTAACCTCAAAGAATAGTAAATTAGAGAGGCTTGTTGGAAGAGAGTATCGTTGAAGAAATAAACGAAGCAATTTTTGTGATGTCATAGCTCTTCGTCAGACTAAATCCACTTAATTTTTAAAAAACACGCCGCGCCGCCATGGAGTTGGGTAACCTTCGATTTTGTCCATATGCTGAAGAAAATTGAAAAGCTACGTTTCCTTTCTTATAATTATTTAAAATACTATAATTTCATTAGAGGTCCTAACAAATGTAGCGATAATCAATTCTAAATTACAATTGTAGTTCCATTTTTCGTATATCCTGCACACATCAGTTCAAATAATGACGTATTGGTCTTAATGTTGCTTCTTACGAATGTTATTTTTTTAACAAAAAAAAGCAAACAAACTCCTTCGTAATTAGATTTCAACTGAGCGAATTACTCAGCGTAATATCTGGTCTGCTCTTAGTGCTTCGGACAATGCAAAGTGCCTTTAAAAATTCAAAAAGCTACAATTCCACAAACCCACATCAAACTCGGTTTGATCTATACGAACGAATATAAATTGCACAGATGTTATTCTTTCCGTCCATTCTGTACACCAGGAGCTGTTATAAAATGAATGAAAATCATCTATTTCCATCTATGTTTAATGTTCACTTGGACATGTAGAGGTGTATAACTAATCTGTACAAAAGTCATGAGATAACTACACTAGTGTTCACAGCGCTATATATACGTACACTGTGAAACCACAAAAACAAACAAAGGCAAGGCACTGAAGCCTGGTCAGTGTGAATACAGTCATTAGCTTTTTTATGCTTTGTATTCATTTAATTCAAAGCAGTACACACATCCGAATGGAATGTATTTGCTATGCGAACGTATAAAAACATCGTTCTGTTAAGCAATTTACAGGGCAAAATTAGAAATTGTGAATTGATTAAGGTACAGAAGTAATGGAATGGAAATGGAATATATCTGATTTGATGTTGTTACATAGTACATTGCATAACTAGGGAGGAAAAGTTGAAAACTAGCTGTTATAAGGTATAGGCTTGAAATCAACATCGCATTAAAGTTTCTTTGCTACGAAATATCGACAATTTCATCGGCAAATTTTTGTCATTTTGCATTACATACGCATCTCTTATTAATCCCAGCAATTCAAATCGTGAGGTTATTGATATTACGTGAAATGAAAAGGATTTCTGTCATCAGGCACTTAATTGAGTACATTACGTTTTTGCTTGTAAATTTGTGTCAAGCCACTATTTTGGTCTTACCTACAAGCCGTAATTTGTGCTGAGTTCGTTGTGGCGTAATGTACTATTTTAATTCGGTTTTTTGTAGTTGTTAGGTGCGATTGTCTGTAGCGTAATTGTAATTAACGCCGTGGTCTAATGGATTTTTATTTCAAAAACACTCTCGAACATGCAGTTAATTAATAGACAAATTTTATTCGAGTGTTTATTATCCTTTTTCCGAATAGAAATTCGCAAATTACCTATCGCAAAAAAACCACTCATTATTGGATTAATTAATTACCCATCATGACAAAACCACATTTTTCATAGCAAGTAAAAAGCTTATTTTGCTGGGCACCGACTTGGTTTGTTTATTACAAAAAAACCCCTAGTCTGGTACATTAGAGTACCGAACTCTATAACAATTCATAATAAAAATATCAATTAATCATTATGTGAGTTTTTGTTTTCTTATATACTTTTTTATCGAAAAATAGGGTCGGGACTGCTTTTTACTGTACACGCTTGAGTTATTGTAGAGGCATAAAACGTTCACCGCAAGTATTCCGGTCAAAATGAAATTAAAATGCAAAGCGTAGCGATGGCTCGAGACACGGGGGTAATTGTTTATGTAAACTCTGTTTTTATGTTTGACCACCCGGATTGACGGGTTTTTATAAAATATTTTTGGATGTGTGGAGTCCAAGAAGTACGTCACCGAATAATTTTTCAATTTCTTATTATGTAGTAGAAAAATTCAGAGTATCGTTTTAATCAATTAAGAGAAGAAAATTAACGAAAAGTGGAATAGAAGTTCTTTTTCGCGCAGACGGACAAAAAACGCCAGATTTCCTCACCGAATTTGCATCCGAAAAGGCGCGTTTTAGGCTCACATTTGAACATCACTTTTTAGACGTTTTAGACAGGTGGGAAGAAAAGTCTTTTCTTCCCACCTTTCACTGCTGACAGAAAAACAAAAATCATATTAAAGGTAACATCTATAACTGCTGAGCACTAAGGCTATTATAATCGTTTTTCTTCACTTTACAAAAACGTTTTATGTAAATATACACACACACAAAACAAAAATTAAATGATCAATGTGATAAAATCAATCGTACACTTCCTATGATCATGATGTAAAATTTTCATGCAAAATTTGTCCAGTGTTTTTGTTCGGAGTCTGTCGTTTTGCCCGTCTGCGCGAAAAATATTCACTTGGAGCTAAAACGGTGCTGATTTAGACCACGCTCCACAACATGGACAACGTGGACAACATGTCTACAACATGGCAAAAAAATTTACTAGTAAACAACGAAAAATAAAGTTATGTAACGAGTAAAATCTCATCGTTTTTTGTAACATGATCAACTGTTATGCAATTGTAACGTTATTTATAACGCGTTTTCGTAGCATAATGCTGCATAACGTATTCATAACGTTATTTAAAACGATACGCAGGAACCCTTCTTACCAGTCTTTCACCTAGTTATCGAGTCCTTACCACTTAATTTTTTGGTAAGTGGCACAAATTGGTGCTTGGGGAAATGGCATAAATAAATGGGTTATTATTTACGTTCCAATAAAAAAATGATGAAGTTCCAATAAAAATAATGAATGTCCAATAAAAAAATAGTTTTTGTCCAATAAAAATATTAAATGAATAATAAAAAATACATTTTCCTTTTACAAAATGAATTTATTTTTTCATTGGACATTTAATATTTTTATTGGACAAATTTTTTTCTATTGGACATTCATTATTTTTATTGGACCAAATCATTTTTTCAATTGGAAGGTTTAATACGATCCAATAAATTCTACATACAGCCAAAGAAATTTAACTTTGCAGTCGTACAACGTTTCTATTATTTCTCTCGTGCTCCATTTATCTAATTTGCCATTCGTGATAGCATGGAGAATTAGAGAAATAAGAGAAACGAAGAAAACGTTTGTGATGACCGCAAAGATAAATTACATTGTATGAGGCGGTTAAATATCTGCCAATAAGACGGCATAACTTGCAGATTTCACAAACTGTTACGTCTTGTAAAGCCCTAAAGTAGATGTTTCGCATACTAAAATTTAAATCGTTTATTATTATAAAATGAGTGATACAGTAAATTACTTAAAACATATCCGAGTACAAAGAACACGGGTTTCAAAAATGTTAAAGAATATAACAAAATAATAAAATCTTAACCAAATAAACAAAAAATCGAATTTAACAATCTTACCACAGCCTCAGATGAAGGACGTTTTGCAGCTTCGTGTTCCCAACATTGTTTATAAATATTTTGGTACAAATTTTCCATTTTTATCTTCTTTTCATTCGATAAATGTTGAAAGTTATCTTTAAAAAGATTGGCCATATTTTTCTTATTAGACAAAATATCGTCGATGTTTCCTAATTTATGTTTAACCATCGGAGCATCTCGGTTTTTCGATGACTTATTCGACATTAAATTGAAGTCTAGTTTTCTAATTGATTTGCAGGAAATTGTGGAAGGAAATAAGTTTGTTTGTTTACGATGGCCAGTTGATAAGAATGTTAATTCCATCGTTTTTCTGTTTTTAGGCGTCAAAAGTTGGAATAGTTCTGTTTGCTTAGCACTTTTAATGTTTAAAGATTTATTCGTCGTAAATACATCGCATTTCATTAAGTCAGAATTTCCTTTTTCGTTTACATTTATTGCATCATGTTTCGAATCCGGACGAAGACGATTTTTAACCACATGATAGGCAACGATTTCATTTGAAGGTATGTTGTTGTATGGATCGACATTACTCTTTAATTGCCACATTGTAATGCCGAACGAGTAGATATCGTCGTGGAACCCAATGTTAAATCCTTGAAGAATATCGGGTGACATGTAGCGAATGGTACCACACTAAAATTATTGTTATCTTAAAACCACTACGATGGATGACACAAAAACCCCAAGTAAATTTGACGCAAACCCTTTTTCCTACTGACATCAATTAAGTGATTATTATTCACTATTTTCGATGGCTTTACTTTTTGAGACCCTTTCATCACCGAGATATTTTTACGTGTCAGTGGTAGGCTGAGCGACAAACCTATTATGTACACCAGAAGTGGAATGAATTCCGGCTGGGAAACGTTTTTGTCGCTTGGAATATTATGAATTTCTTCATGAAATTTTGTATACTTTGACATAAGCCAATACCGCAATAAAAGCTCGAATTTGTTGAAAATATAGAAGAAAACATGGCAACAAAGTTATTTCAGAAAGAGTAAAGAGCTGATTGAAGTTGGATGGGATGGAGCAAGAGGGACAGATGAAAGGAAAAGAACAGGACGAAAAAAACTGGAAATCAAAGAAAAATGTCTTTCTTGTCATCACTTTTTTCCTTACTTGAATTTTTTTGCAACTGTCTTTACTCGTGAACGATGAGCATCCGAAATCAAAAATTTTACATTTATAATTATCACCGTCGAAAGCTACGAATATATTCTTAGGTTTTATATCCAAATGAACCAATCCTTTAGTATGACAGAACATTAGTCCATTAGCTACATCGGTCAATATCCTGTTATATTTAAAATAGTGAAAAAAGGAGTCTGAACAAAAATGAAACGCTAACCTTACACGATGCCACAATGAAAGTTTAATTTCATTTATCAGTTGTTGCAAACAAATTCCTTGAAAGCGTTCCATTATTATTGTAAAACAATTTTCGAGAGGTGTCACCTAAATGAGGTAAATAGAATTGAAATACCTAAAATAATGATAACGAACCTTTAAGACGTTTACGATGTTTTCATGGTTCCAGCCTAAGATATTCGATTCCCTAGTAGCTGATTTTTTACTTTCTTTATTGTTTTTTTGAATTATCTTTACAGCGACCGGCTGATCTGAATGTAAAATTATTTAAAAAAACGAAATGACATTGTTGACGTTCCTTCAAACCTCTGTAAATGGCTCTGTAAACACAACCGTAACCTCCTCGACCTAAAATGTGACACTTTTGATTTTGACTCGAAACAAAATTCACATAATCATTTTGATTTGGAGAATAAATACAAATGTCCGTTGTTGGAACTTTCAACATTTTTTCTCAGATTTCGTTTAACTTATAAATTATTACACAAATACATTCGCTTTTACACTACGACATCACTTTACTGCAACTTATTTAGCTTGACACAGAGTCGATACATAGCTTGTAGCGCCAGTCAGTAGTGCCAGTCGGATTCGATGTGTTTTTTTTCGGACAAGGGGCCCGACGTCATTTTTTTTTCTAGCAAAAATTTACAATGCACAAATATTTGGACCCATACGAAGTTTACGTTTACTACAAACAACTTTATCACATTCGAGCCTATAATAAGCCAATTACTGCACTAATAATGGGGCTATAATCTTGTTAAAAGTAGGGTTGTAATAACGCTGTTATAACACGGTTCTTTGATGATGACGAAGGGTACACTGAAACAATACAAATACATGAGAATGAAACGTGTGTTGTTATGACAACCGCATACTAAATCGAAAAATCAATCTAGACGACATTTTTTGCAACAAATTCGATGAGTGTTTTTATACGAAATTTTTGATTTATGTTAGTTTTGTTGTCATGTTTTGTGTATAATTGGTAATTTTAGGCTCAAATGTGATAAACTATTGTATAATACAAGGGGAACAAACGCGCAATTATAGTTTCGGTGGGTGAATTCTCGGGGCTTACCCCACCTCGACTATAATTACGCAATTATTCCCCTTGTATTATAGCATACTGTTATTGTAATACAGAGTAGATCGATGTGGGAGATGAGGGGATACATTTATTATCGTCTAGTAATGACGAATCAGCAATAAAAAAAATATCCGTCCGCCTCGACTTTTTTTCCAAACGGCACGACTGATCACCTGAAAGGTATGTACATGAAACGTTACCTACACATAAATCGGTAAAGTAGTTCCGCAGATATGGTCGAAGAAGTGTCGAACATAAATTTTCGAGGGGCGGTGAAACATCTTCCGCAAATATCTCAGCAAGTGTAGCACGGGAATGGTTCATTTTGGTTTGGTATCAAATGAAATCATTTGATGTCACAAAACTGGGACTTTTTTTTTGCAATATGTAGATTTTCTGTCAAAGGCAAAGTTGTAGAGAGTAAAATTTTTGAGAACACGTCTTTCAGGGCTTTATGCAAAATTGACACAATTCTGGGATTTAATTATTACTAGAATTGAGAGGAATGACTCATATCTCCAAAACTATGGCAGTAAGAAAAGAACTTCCGAAGGCAAAGTTTTAGAAAGCCGGGATTTTTCCCTAAAGCCCTGAATTAGGGAAAAATCCCGGGATAAAGCAACTTCTAGAATTGAGGGGATGACGCATATCCATAAAGCCATGGCAGATAGAAATTTGCGTCTTAAAGCAAAGTTGTTGAGAATTACATTCTTGAGAATTTTGTTTCGGGATTTCTTAGGGCCCTTGACATGACCATGGCTAATTTCGATGGATGTTTGAAATTCTTCTAGTTATAGAAAAGCATAAAACATTGGGTTGTTTGCTCATTTATATATTTCGAGTCTGTTTGCAACATCTATTTTGTTTGCCACATCTATTCTGATACTACGTACGGGTCTTTTCTTATGTTTCGGAGAAGAACACAATCCATAATTTCGCTTAAATTATCTTCACGGTGTGGATGTGTGAGAATATCGGTTTGTTGCTCTTCTACTGTATCTGCAGAGATTGAACGTAGGTCTTCAAACGGCTCAAATGAGAAAATGATCGCCCTGACACCACTTTGGGCTATGTAGGCATTTCGTATAATTTATTGTATTCTGATACGAACTCTCGATAAATTGGTGATCGAAATGTTCAGAATTCCCATTTTATATTCCAATCGTCACCTATCGGCAACAAAACTTGATTTTGATACAGTGCAAAGTTTATGGTAAACTATTTTTAGGCGGGAATTTTCGAATGAACATAATACTTAAGACTTAAACGATAAAACGGTTAACATGGAAGGCTACGACCTAAACGAGCCTCTCATATGGGTGCTTTAGCATTTGCTAACCCTTGAGTTTGGCGTGTGTAGTTTCATTATGACATGTCATAATATTTGGGTTTTTTCCTTGTTACAGTGGAAAGCTATGTCTCTAGTCTTGGTTGGATCTTCTGGCAAGTATTGATTTTTTAAATGATTTTTGAAAAAATGAAGCTCTTGCTGTCTCTTAAGTAAATGTTGGCGACAAAAAGAGTGTGGAAATTTATTTAAAAAATTAAGAAAATTTGTTTTTCTCGTAAAATATTGTGCAACTTTTTTCTACTTTTACGCGAAAATAGTATCTTTTGAACTTTTGTTTAAAAGCAAAGAATGTGATTTCAATGGGCGTAGAGAAGCGAAACCATCCCAAAAATTTCAAGAATGAAAGAAAATTCCTTACATAATGTAAATATAATTTAATCTTTTCCAGTAAATAATTAAGTTTTCCATCAAAATGATCAATTGCAATAAATCTACTTAAAATACTGACAACAAAGACAGAAAATACAGCAGCAGCAATAAGCGCTCTAAATCATAATTATCATTCCGTTTTGTTCCATTTTCTCTATCAGATGTCTTAAGTGTGAGTGATTATGCATTATATTCTCATAAAATAGAAGTAGAAAACCCAGAGCTTATTTCTATATCCTTTTATTTCATTTTACTCAGAATCCAACGAAATTTATCATCCCGCAGATAAAAAGAAAAATTTGTTGGAGAGAATACTAGCGCATTAGTACAAATTTGATTTATTTTTTATATCTTTTTTTCGTTTGGAACGACTGACTGTATATGGTTACATGTCCCTTTTAAGCACATGTACAGTAAAATATGCAGTGTACACGAAGATGTTGATGTGTTGGGTGTTTGCAGAAATGTTGAAAAAGAAATTATTTGGATTAATGAGGCTAAACTTCAACCATTTTAAACTTAGCTCAAAATCTGTAGTGACTTTAGAAATAAATGTACATTATTGCGACCCCAGCCGAATGAATTTTTAGATTTCCGCAATGAATTTTAAGATACGGTAATGAGTTCAAAGTGAACAAGACGTTTGATGAAACTCCGAAGCAAATTCAACTGAAAGCGTACTCGATATTGCCCAACTTACGACTAACAATCAGTAAAGTACAACGCAGATCCCATTTTGATGATGAAAATGAAATAAATTTAATTGAAATTTCGCGTGAAAATGCTGTTCTATGCTGTAATTTAAATCGCTAAGCGCAATGAACACAACTAACAATAAGCAATGTAAGCTTGCGACTTTGAGGCATCACCAATAATCGTCAATATCAAATTCTCTATAAATAATGTTGTATATGCAAATTTCCAAACATCATAAAGTTTTGGTCCGAAATTGCAATCTATTATGCAGTCGGACAGAAATGTCCCATAGATAACGTTAATTAAATTTCCCAATAGTTTATATGACACCAAAACCTCTGTATTTATGAGAATTGGAACATACAACACCCATGTTCCTTGATGTTTTAGTAGTCGCTCAAAATGTTGTGCAGCACTGAATCAGCACTATAAAGCATTACCTTTAATGTGCATTGTTGTGTTAGGACGTTGGAATTCAGTGATATGTGGCTCAGTGCAATTTAAAAACGTATAGTTTTTTCAATTACATTTATTCTTACAAAGTTTTCCTTTGAACTATTTAGTACAGACAACATAGACACGTTAGTTGGATTACACTGCATCATTATAAAAAAACATCAGAGCTTTTATTTTATCATGTCTTTTACCAATTTTCCGCTCTCACAATCTGAACCAGCATTAATGTTCTAGATTGAAATCTTTCCACTTCAAAAAATTTTTATAATGAAAACTTAGTATAAAATTAAGAAAAAAAGAAAAGAAAAGAAACTTTAAACTTAAACGGAAATAGCATTAGCGGTTTCTGAAAGTTTTCTTTCACTCAATGAATGCGCTCATCGTTTGACGAAAGGAAAATTCTATTAATTTGGAAAAAAAAATGAACAAAACAGAGACAAATCACAATTTTTATTGAAATAAAAAGGTAAGTGTTGGTGGTGGTCTATACTGATAAGAAAGTAAATGGAAAGTTTGAAATTGTAATATGGGGATAGGATTTTGAATTTCTGCCATAAATGCATTTTTTGCGATTCGGTTCCAAATGTAACAGGGAAATAATTTGTGGTAGATTTTTGAAGTTTTATCACAAATATGCATCCTATGCAAAGTGTCACAATAATATTGTACAATATTAATGCTCAAACGTATTTCAACGATTTCAATCCACACCGGCTAGATACTTTAGCGTCACATTCCACCACACAACACATAAAAACAGTAATTAAATCGACGCGATTAATTGCGCAACCTATGGGCGCAACATATTTGATCTTCATCCAGTCAATATAATTACTTCTTAACAATACACCCAAAAACCCAACAAAACACAACCAGAATCGCGCCAAAATGAATGAAAATAAATCGAAATTTACAAAACATTACGCGACAAGCAATAAAATGTCGATCATTATGATTGCGTACTTTGCGCTGAAGAATATGAGAGCCAGGCCCGTAGGGGGGGGGGGGGGAATTGATAAAATTCTATGAAGTTTTGAGAAAATTAGTTTTAATTGCGTGTCTTTTTATTTAGTTGCATTTTTCTTTTGGGGTTTTCGTTAAATGTGGCAGGCGAGAGAACATCCGGGCCCGGTGGGTTGTGTTTGGCACATTTTGTATGAGACAAGGAAAGTTGTTGGGTTGGGTGTGTAGTGCATCGGGGTGACCACCAAAATGGCGGAAAATAGGCGGGGGCTCAAAAAAAAAACTTTTGATATTTATGTTGTAGAGGAAGTTGAGTTAATCATTTACCCCCATGGAAGTAGTAGCCGCCGCGCTTCGGTTCGGCGGCAGCGGCGGCTCAAAATAATGCAAAACATTACAATCACAATGAAAACCCTTTTTAAAAGCGAGACGTGACGCAAGTCTTCGTCCCTTCTTCCAAAACAACTGATATCACAACAAAAACCCTTTTTAAAAGGGAAACGTGACGCAAGTCCTCGTCCCTTCTTCCAAAACAACTGATATCAATTTGGGTGACGCTTGCAGCTTCGGAACGTATGTACAAAATTCTTTGGAAATGTTTTCACTTTTGATTAAAAAAATGTGTCACAAATGCCGGACCCCCCAGTGTTATAGTTCACAATGCAAAAATTTGACTTTATGGGATGTATGGTGTATTTTTGTACAGCAAATCAAATTTTTGCGTATGAAAGCTGAAAGCGTACAAAACAAAATTAATACATTGGCGGGTCCGGCATTTGTGACGCATTTTTTTAATCAAAAGTGAAAATATTGCAAAAGAATTTTGTGCGTTCCGAAGCTGCAAGCGTCACTCAAATTGATATCAGTTGTGACATTATGATATTGTGACACTTTGTGTAACGTAGTAGCACCTATCATTGAACAGACCCCAAACATTGAAAAATTTAAGTCAATCTTTTGGTAAAATAAATCTTATCCAAAAATCTTGGGACATAAACGATTCCTCGTGAGATACAAAAGAAAATAGGACAATTATGACATTTCTTTGGTGAAGACCAGAAAAATTGAGAAAAATACAAACGAAATCAAGTTTTAAACATATGCAAAGACCCGTACGGAAAGCTCTCTCGTGCGAAAAGCCTCGATGTACCAAACTCTTACTATTATCATAGTCAAGTTCTTTTAGAACTATAAGAATTTAAGCGACTCTCAGAAATTACCCAAAGTAATGTCGAAAGCCCTCCCGAAGTACATTTTCTGAACTCTGACACCAATCACGCGTTGTCTAACGTTCTTATCCCTCTGAGTCATAGTTCTTGAGATATGACTCATCCCTACCAATTCTAGAAGTGGCTAAATCTCGGGATTGGGACGTTTCTGGGGAAAACCCTGAAACACGTGTGCTCAAATTTATTTCTCTACAACTTTGCCATTGGAAGCAACTTTCCATCTGTCATAGTTCTTGAGCTATGACTCATCCCTACCAATTCTAGAAATGGCTAAATCTCGGGATTGGGAGGTTTCTGGGGAAAACCCTGAAACACGTGTTCGCTAAAATTTAGTTCTCTACAGCTTTGTCCCAGAAAGTAGCTTTCCAACTGCCTTAATTCTAGAGATATCTGTGAAAAAGTCTCACCTACCCCCAAAAAACCATGTTTTTCGACACATTTTCGACCATATTTCCGAAACTACCCGATCGAGTTTGCTTATCTTTGAACTTGAGCCATGGGACATATGTACCTTTCAGCGAAAAAAAAGTTCAGGGTGATCGCTGCAGCCGTTTCGAAAAAAAAGTGGAGACGGACAATTTTTTAAATATTGGATGTGTGGGAGCCCTGAATTTGTAGTAAACGTATAGGACGTTCGTACTTCGTACGGGTCCAAACAGGCGCAAAACGTTTCATAATAGCTGCTACTATGTTATTTACGTTAAATGTTTTTATAGAAATTATTCAAAATTTAATTTTTATTTAATTTAATTTTAAATAACACTTCAGCCGATAAAATGGCATTTAAGCTATTTACTACGCCAATGATAAATCGATTCAAATACCTCCCCATAGTTGTGGTTACAACAACATCGTTTTTTTCTTCAACGTGCATTCAAATTGAAAGACAAATGTATACCACGGGCAAGAACGTTAATCAAAGCAACTGTTTTCAATTAGTAACGATTTCTTTTACTTCCATTCGTCGGTCGGGAGCATCTTCTGTGTCTGGGTGTTTAACACAATTTCGGATTGGTAATATTATTGATTTAAATTGAAAGTTTGTGCTGAATTGGCAATTTAAATGCAGGGTAAATTAGATTTCGAAAATGTGAATGTTTCACTTAAAAACAGCGACGTTGTTTTCTCATTTAAGGTTGGTATTTGTTGGGTTATTTGAAAAAGAGGAAGAAAAAATTAATTTAAGATATTTCTGTGTGGAGATCACTTTGTGGTACTAAAACATACGAAATGAAACATTATTGCAGCAACTTTTCCGATTGAATTCGTATGTTGTAACGTCCTTTGTAAATGAAAATCCGCCTTGCTCTTTTTCATACTTGAATAATTTGTTTAATTTAAAGTTGAAATGCACACTGACTGAAGAAAGAAACTTTCATTTTAATTTACTGAAATGTTTGTTGAAACTGCAGGAAATCAAGAATAGGTATTTTTCTTTCATAAAACCGAACAGAAGATTGCAGGCTAGTCCTAATAGATGATTGGCCGACTCTCAAAGAGAGGTTTGTTTTTTCAAAATTTGAACAAGACTCCCTGATGGAGCATTTTGAAGATTTTTTCAAAAACCATATCTTCTTGGCACCTGTGTTTCGTCAAAGCACGTAGGCGTCAAAGCAAAATCTAAATACTTTCTCACTATTTCTAAGAAAATGGCACAAAACATCTTAACACTAATAAAAAACTAAACCGGGTGATCAGTACACTTCGACTAAAATACGATGTTCAGGAATAACCCGGGGTCCCAGAAAATTGATGAGTTACTTCGAAAAACGCTGGTAAAGGCTATAATTATTAGCATAAGCTTCTATTTGAGCTACATCAATAAAACAAATCTCTAATTTCACCTTTTTACTACATTAATTGAAACGAATATTTAATTTACTTAATGTGTTCCTCGCAATGTTCTTTGTATTTGAGCAAATCTCGGCTCACCCTCCATTTAGATTGCCAATATTATCTGTCGTTTGTGTTTGAATATTTCGCAATTCCGTTGTATTAGTCAGCGCTTTTAGTGCGAGGTCAGCTTGTGTCAAATAAAATTTAAGGACGAAATTCATTATAAAAATATTGTGATCGTCACCTTGAAATTTCGTACGCGTGAGATTATACAATCACTATATGTACAATTACTATCAAATACAAGCTGTTTTTTCAATGTATTTTAAATGAGCAAAACAGTTGGTTTTTCAAAACTAGTAATGTACGTTGACGCTGTTTGTAGTTTTTTGAAAGGTGATGGTTGTCGCAATATTAGCCACTGCGTTTCTTGTTTTGGCTTCATTAGCATGTGGCCCGTTTCCACCTTCATAGTTGCTTCGTAGTGAAATAAAAACTTATGAAAAAAGATTCAAATTTATTGAATTTCATTTATTTACGATGGAAAATGAAATAATCGAAACAAGACAAACCACCTCAAAGTAAGTATACTCAACAACAAAATGCCTCATATAAAAGAACACAAAACTAATTCAAAATACAAAACTATAAAAGTGGAAAAATGTATTTCAACTTAAGCACTTATAGCCTGCGACACGATACCTAAACGACCAACGAGTGAAAGTAATGCTTGGTGCTAAGAGCGGTGAGGTCATATTTAAAGGTTGATCGACTCCGTCATTTTTTTAAGTTTCTATCTGCATGCTATTCCATCTAATATTTTCCGCATACATTTCCAAACGTAGAGGCAATGCTATGATACCATTCCAGTGGAACGTCTTCTTTTTGTGGGTGTTGCAATACGAGAAACGACGACGAAAAGAGAAATATCTGTTCGGTTGAAAACATATAACTAATGGATTTCACGAATAAAAGTTTCAGATTACTTCTTTTTTGTCGACTATAATTTACAACTTTTGATTATGAAATATTATTTGGAAAATTGATAAAAGCTTCAATTTGGAAAATGGTTAAAGTTTGATTTTTTTTTTTCAATTTTCATTAGAACGTTTACCAAAGCAAGAGAGATATATCGTTTTCTGAGTTTTATGACAACTTTTATTATTTTTTTTTACAAAGGATGTCTGTTTTAAGGTTTGAAAATGTTTTTCAAATAGAAAGTTGGATTGTCGTCGATTCTTAAAGCTATAGGGTGGTTTGAGGTTATAGGTGGAACACTGAGAAATGCATTTATTAGATTGCGATGAGGAATGAGTTACTGTCTTCAACATAAAATAACTCCATTTTCGCAAGATATGTTATTTGATTGCAGATGTCATGTGTTTAATGACAATGTCATCAATAAATTGTATGTTACGTAAATTTTCGTGGCCGCTGCTACCATTGACAAAACTGAGGTTCTCGTTTTTCCTTTACTAGAATTTCTAAGACCTCTCTGAGAGATACATTGTGAGCTGCAATTTTTTTAATTCAGAATACCTGCTATTTTTTCGCAAATTTAGATGTGAGCTGTGATAAGACTACGGTTTTAAAACATAATTTCAAGTGCCTACAGGCATCCTCTGAGCTCCTAAGTCTCTCATAAGTTACTTGAGCATTCACAGTTGCACTTTTGATATTTTAAAATCTATGGAACAATATGGCAACACCCCTACGATGACTACATAGAGATTCATGGTAAGAATGTGAAAGGAATTCAAAAATTTCCGACTACACATTGCTTACACTTCAAAGAACGAGGTTATATAGAACTTTTTCGAAGCAAATATCTTGAAGGAAAAAGTTAAAAAAAAATATGTTAACAAACGTCTTAATGATGGATTCAAATCCCCAATTTGTTCATGTACGTATGCGAATAAAACATCCACATCAAAGACAGGCTCACATTTATTTCGAGAGTTACATATTCCACTATCGACATATCAAAATGTCTTATCCTATTTGATCAGACTTCATATACCCGATATCTCCATACACTGCTCTTTCATCACATACAATATTTTATCTTCGATGCCATTAATAGATGTAAAATGGCAATGCATGAATTCCATTCGAACAGATGCACACCAGTTGAAATATGTGAACATAAAACGGTTTAATGTACCATGGAAAGATGTTAAATGGAACTACTTATTGAATGGATGAAATATCGGATTTTTAAGGATTTATTCACAACGAAGTGTACACAGATTTTCATATCGATGAACGCCATTGATGTTATCGTTTTGTTATTCATATTCGAAAGCATAGAATTGTGAATCGCAGGCAGACATTGTTTCACTATGGAATATTTAATATTCCCATATTCCCAAACAATGAGTCAAGCGTATAACGTTTCTATAATATGGCGAGATTCCATTATTACTTAGGTTCAGTTGAATTTGTTTATGATAAGAGTAATTATTACCAAACAACAAAGGGGCAAAACAGAAATCTCTTTATAAAGTGCAGATTGTAGCAAGACTTGCAACTTGAATTCATTGTGAAGCGAGGATGAATACGTGCGTGACTCGTAGCGAAAAAACTCTGGTGAAATTTTGGTCTGTGACGACATGCATTTCACTGATTTTATTTACATGGAATCACTCGTACTATAAACGATAGGACAATTTTTTTCTGCTAATAATTCATACGCTGTGCTACTACCAAACTCTACCATTGTATTTTTACTGCGATCATTCCAAACGTGAATAAGTGTTGAGTTTGCACTAATCCGAAGTGTCCTCAGTGTAAATGTATTGTTAAAATACCACCACCAATCATTCCATGGCACTGGGAAAAATTCATTTATCGGTAGCAACCTAAATCCATGACACTGTTCTAACGTCCATAAAATTCTGTCACCGGTTCGGCATATGTGACTCAACGTTCTGGTGAGAATGCGCGGTCCATTGTTAATAAACTCTTTCCCATTATAATTCTCAACGATCTCGCTGTCAAAAAAGAAACTTGGGTTATTCGTTTGAAGAGACATGTTCACCGTATTACTTTAAACAATGACTGGCAATTTTGTGACCGAGGCCTGTTGCATCCAATCCTAAGACAGAACAGCCAACGACATCACCCCAATCATCGCCAGCAAAATTTTTCCCCAAAGTGTCGAAGTTTTTCATTACCACCACATCCGTGTCTAAATAGATGCCACCAAATTTAAAAAGCGTCAAAAACCGTAACACGTCTGATATATGTTCGTACAGATAGTTAGAGTAAAACATTTTATCCGAATTGAGAAACGTTTCCAACGGTGTTCCGACTGCATATTTCCACATATTGTTATTTCGTAGATGAACGTTTGGATACTTTAGAACAGCTTGGATTGTCTTTGGAATGGAAGATGTGTAGCCGACTGGTGATATAAATGAAACGAAAATATCACGATTAGGATTTCGATTGGCTGCAGATTCGATGGCACATGCTTCCCTACAAAATTGTTTTATTGATTTTAAAAAGTTTCATATGAATTTTTGTCACTATGCGAAATTAATGTTCGTTCACACAAGTGTCCGAGTAGCAAATAAGAAGGCACACTCATTTTATGCAGATACGGCATTCCATTTATTAAGCTGCGAAAATTACGTTATGCTTTCACCCTTTTTGTCCGTCCGTGTGTGCAGTGTCAAGATTATGACGTCACAAAACTAACGTCACAAAAATGATGTTGCGAAAATGATGTCACAAAAATGACTTCACAAAAATGACGCAACAAATACGATGTCATAAATACGACATCACAAAAATTACGATACAAAAATGGCGTCAAAAATACGACTTCACAAATTAACCAAAAGTTATGACGTCATAGATATTGTTTCGTTAAATTTTTCAACAATACACTATCTCTACTTTCCTATATCCATGTCAATGGTTTATCTGCTATTTGCGCACACTTATTGGCTATTTGGTTTGACAAAATATTAACCAACCTTGGCTTCAAATCGATATGCCCAGATTCGAAACATGAAGTTATGTAGAAGAAAACGCTTTCTCCAGGTACCGGCATTTTATCTGCATCCATTATGTCAACTAAATACTTTATTGAATGGTTGTCACCATTCTTCCTACGCCGATAACATGTCTTAAGTCCTGATTGATCAAGTGCAGAATTCATGTGTAAGTAGTAAACCAACAGCAACAATGTTAATATCACAACAGTTGATTTTACGATCCAGATTCTAGATACTTGACATATTCGCCGGTTGTTCTGTTGTAAAGTATTTTAAAGCAAGGGACTTTACAAGTGAAAGTGGATTTTTTTTGTGGATGCAACAAATAACTACTACAATCCACTATTGCATGGGCTGCCTGTACGCTGTACGGTAATACGTAAAAAACCGCAAAATTTTTGGAAGTATTACTTTAGTCACAGCGTTCAACACAGAAGCTTAAGTGTCATCACTAATTGTTCCGCGCGCGGAAACACTTACATTGTATGCAGTTAACATAGAGGTTGAAATGTATTGTTATTCAATCAATTTGATACGCTGCTGATTCAAATATTAGCTCTTTTTGTAGATGGATTGGGTATAGAATAGTAGATTGTTTGACTAGACATTTTATAGCGTAATTCCAATAGAGATGGATAAACGCCAGGGTTCGCTATATTTTATTAGAGTTAACAGTGCAGGATTCGACTTAAGCCGGTACAGGTACAAACACACATATTTTTATAAAACGTATGACAGTAAATCCGGCAAATGACAGAAAATTCTACCGATTAACAGAAATTGATTGTGCATGAACACTACAGTTATGTGATTTTTCTGCGAATCTTGAATCCCATCTTTATCTACATTTAAAATCCGAATGTGGACAACATTCAAAGTTAAAAGTCGACACATGAATTCTGAAAAGTAGCCAATTCACAATTATCACACGAATTAGCACTCAACGACAAATAAGAACACTCATTTTGCACAATTTACACACTTTAGGCAACATCCATTTATTCACTTTGGTAATAGGGTGCGGTGTAAACATTTTCGATGCTTGAAGTAATTTGAGTTTATGGCTCTCGCTTGTCAACATACGATGAAATTTTATCAATGATTATGGCTTATCTTTCGCTGTTATCACACTAACGGAAAATTCTCAGTCTTTCTGTACACGTTTTTTGACAGCTCTCGCTACTTTCTTATACCATTTATTATTTTTATTATTTATTAGTAAGTTTACAAGTCGACAAATTTGTATATTTCGGACTATTTTTTGTTTAAAAGGATATTTCGGACATTTTTGGAAGTAAAAAAGCACATTTTTCGATGAGAAAATAGGTACAGTGAATGAGCAAATAATGTTTCTTTATGAAGCAAGTCATCAGCTTGTAGAACACTGAGGGAAATGTGGTCAGAACGAAAGCTGTGTCCCATGCTACTGCTTGGCACAACGGGAGCAGCCTTGCAGTGAACTGTTTGTTCGCGGATGCAAATTATGTCAATTACACGAATGCCATTCCCATAAAGCAATGCACAATCAGAGGATAAACGGTTAAGAATAAAGAGTAATAATTCATACGTGAATGTAAATTAAACTTTTTGATAACTTCAGGATAGCAATGGAATGCTGATATCTCTTTGTACGCTCAATATCTCTTTTGTTCTTTATTTTTATAAGCCTTTTTATTTTATCCCCATAGGGGGTATTTAGCCATTGAAGCACCACGCTGGCCAGTGCGGGTTGATGAGTGGACCACATGCTTAACGTGAATTCCGAACCACGCCTATATGTTGTAGCTAGGATTTTTTATCTGGTGTTACATATAAGGTTTTACATTATAGGAAATCATCCACTTTTGCCAAATAAACCCATGACCCAACTCCATCCCTCTGACCCCCATTTCGCTTCGCAGTGTTTAGATGGTCCATGCAATTTCCAAAGGACTTTCTTAATTACAGATATCTGAGTCTATCTTAAGGCCAGGTTATACCCGTCTACATAGTCAACTATGTATTTGACGACGTATACGGGTATAACCTGGCCTTAAGGCGGAGATATAATGAATACCAGATGAAATCCTATATGTAGCTACAATATATAGGCGTGGTTCGGTTGCTCACACAAATGCCCTAGAAAAAGATTTACGGGCTCGCTTAGAATATGCATAGTTTCGACGGAGGCTAGAAGATGTATTGTAATGTACGGGCCCAAACAGCGAGATTCATTTGGCGTGTACGGCTTGTGCCGCCCGCCGGAGGCTTGAAGATGAATGTATCGTAGTGCGTGTGCTCTGACGACAAGGCTTATTCGACGTACCGGTTACAACTATGAGTTCTGTAATGGGAACATTTAATAAGGGAATCTAACTAAGACAGAATACATGACTAGGTGGAATGATAGAAGAGTAACGAGGAAGCTACAAAGGATCATAATATCTGTGTTTCAAGGCCAGTTGGCAGCCTCGACCAGAAATCTATATATTAAAAACCAACTTGGTTATCCAAAATTCATATTTTAATCAACTTTTCGAATTTGTAGTTTCACTGTATTCGTAAGTCTTATCTAAAATATTTGTCCCATTGGTATTGCGTTACGTTTATTGCTCGGTATATTGAATCATATTGATATCAAGCACTTAGAAAAATGATTTATGCGAACCGTCGTAAATACGTGTAAGACGCGATGTCACTTTAATATTAAAATAAATGAAAATTTATTTAATTTTTGGTTACGTCCTAATTGGAAATTGCCAAAATGAAATATTGAAAAACCCCGCAGAAAATCACAGCAATTATGTAATTGCCTAAACGACACACCTAACTCCAACCAATTTTATGAACCCACCTAACCCAACCCGAAACGATTGAGTGAACCAATTACAACAATTTCTTTTTCTTCGTTTTCTGAGTAGAGATGAGCGGGCTGCCCGACTTTTCGGCCCAACCCGGAACCCAACCCAACCCAATGGGTTTTGGGCGGGCGGGTTTGAAAACTGTCGAGTTGAGTTTGGGCGAATCGAATCGAATCGAAATCGAATTTGGGTTGAGTTGATTTTGGGCGGGTTTCGAAATCGAAAAACTGACCCAACCCGAGATTTCCAAACCACATTCATCTTCAAAATATTTATTATTATCAACTTATTTGAGCTTCGTATATTAAGTAAAAGTCAAAATTGATTGCGCGTAAAAACTAAGTTATTCTGAATTTGACCTACACCGTACCAATAAACGAAAAAAATGAACGGAATGTCAAAAATGAATATCGCACGTCATCGCACGTTCATCAACGTAAATTCTATTGAATGAGATAAAGAAAAGACAAATCTTTAAAATAAAAGTCGAATTTGTTGCTTCATGTTTAGAAATTAATGTAAAAATTGCATCCAAGTTGAAGTTTATCGCATTAGGACAAGTCACAGTTAGTAACTTTACCTGAAACTTTACAATAAACCTTTATGTAATATTAATTTAAGAATTTATAAATCCGAAAGCACTTTGTCGTTTGGGTTCAAAAACTGATATTGGGTTGGGTTGAGTTTGGGCGGGTCTCAAAAATCGAATTTGGGTTGGGTCGAATTTTGGCGGGTTTTAAAAATCGAATTTGGGTTGGGTCGTGGGCGGGCGGGTTTTAAAATTGTCGGGCTGAGTTTGGGCGGGTTTCAAAAATCAAATTTGGGTTGGGTTGTGGGCGAGCGGTTTTCAAAAACCTCAACCCGCTCATCTCTATTACTGAGGTCCATACCTTGAGGTGAATTTTCCTTATTTCACCGACCAAATTTTCGATCGTGTCTTCTGAAGTTCTTGACTGACTTCACCTTTCGCCATTTTTTTTATTTTTTTGAAGATTCAGCTGGTTATTTTCGACTGGTTATTTTTCAAGTGATCATAATGGACTGATGTAACGTATTTTCTGCAATCTCTTTTTTGGGCATACATCTCCTCGTCTCGCTGATTGACATTGCCGCTAGGAATTAGGAAAGCGCAACCCTAGTGCAGTTGAAATTGTAGTCACAAATGGAAGTAGATCTTAGCAGTTACAACACTTGCAACACAAAATCATCGATGTTGACGAAACACATTAAAACATATGCAAGAGACATGCAAGAATGGATGTGGGAAACATAACAGATGGAACAGAGAAACAGAAAAGACATGAACTAAATCTAAATAAAATTGCCTTGAGAATATGAAATTACGTCGACATTAAATGGGATTGCAAAACTAGCCTTCTGAACCCCCAAAATTTTCAAAAAAAAAGATTTTAAAAGAAATTTATAAAACAAAAAAATTTTTTCAAAAGGAAACAAAAAACATTTTGGGCTAGGGCCAACCTTAGAACCAACCCAGAGCCCTAAAGAGAGCCCTCGTATCCATATTTCGATGGAAAAAAAGGTTCCCCTTAATTTACTCTACAACCAACCAAGGGCCAACCCTTGAGGCCACCGACGGACAATGAAGTTCGGCTCTTTTTTCTCTGCAGCGCTGCACAATAAACCTCATTGTTAGAGGAATATTCATGAAAAGCCACCAACTCTCAAGTAGCATCGCTTAGCGTCAGTTGAGCCCACATTAAGGACCTAGCAGCCCGAATCACTCAACCAATTTTCCCTTACTTTTTTTTCGTGATTTCCGGAAGTCCATATCTTTTATTTATAATCTTGAAAGGCGATTTCCGTTATAATTTCGCAGAGATATAAGTAAAAAAGTTTCACCAACCTTCAAAAAACCACGTTTTTGACCACTTTTTCCACCATAACTTCGAAAGTTCTAAACCGACCCTGTCCAAATTCAATTCCATAATAATTTTTTCTGTTACCTTTCAGGGAACAAAAGATTTTGCAAATCGGTCGAGCCTTACTCTCTGATAACTTTGTATAGCTTTACTCGAGTTATCGTTTTTTTTGTGTATTTCTCTTATTTGTAAAGTATTTGAAAAAGGAACTACAAATGTTTTTGAAGTGAAAATGGTTTTATTTTCGAAAAAGTGATACGATTAATTTTCAAATTAGATGTGCGAAAAAAAACGAGTTCCAATTATTTTTAATAATCAGTAAGAAGATTTACGTATAATGACTATCATTATCGTAGCCACGGTTCGATGGTTTCAAATGAATGAAAAGTTTACAAATAATTTATTTATTCTTCAAACTTAAACTCAACAGAATATTTTCCATCGTCAAAGTTGTTATATCACCTCCGACAAATTTTTTCTTTTACATAGTTAAGTTTTCTGAAACTTTTCTCTTTTACAGAAATTTGAAAGTTTCCAATTTTAATATGTTATTCCTTCATACAAGTTAAATTAGACTGTGAGCTTTTTAACAACAGCGTATCGAATACAACGAAACCGAAAAAGACGTTAAAAATATACAACTACTTTCCAAATACACTAAACAATATGTTGAGTATTTAATGCAAATAATAATTTTAATTATAAGTTTAATGAATTGAAATTCCAAAGCAGCTTTACACAAAATTTTCCTTGAAGTGGAAATTTCCATAACAACTCTAAAAGCGAAATTAAAATTTCGAAGCTTTATTGACCAAAAGGTAAACATCAGCTAGAGAATTTAGAATATTCATGAGAAACATTTACAGTATTTTCGTGACGCCCTCGAACAATAAGTAAAATAAATAAATGCATAAAATATACATACGAAATCAAAAAAAGAGGATTTCCATACCGCAATTTAAATATTTCAGATGGGAACGAAATTTCATCTGACAAAACCAGATCGTGGAACTTTTACTTTAATGATGTGGATTTCGTATTTATTTATTCTCACGGTTTTATTTAACTGCACATTTATTTAAATTATTATTCTTTATGACTCCAGTGGTCATATACTTTTAAAGCCTCAAAGCCATAATGATTTATCATTAAGGACAGCACAAAATAAATTACTTATGCTAATAAGATGTGTGAGCCTCTTGTGTGAAAAATTTGGTGAAAGATCGTCACGAAAGCTTTAGAGTTAAAAGGTGCTTCTGAAATAGGAGCGCTCGTTCGATTGCCTGTAGTTTCTATAACACACGATGTAGTCAGTAGAACCAATGTGTCTACTATTCGTACAAAAAACATTAGCTCAGGTTATGAAATTCAAGATTCGATAAAATTTGAAAGTACTGGCGAATCAGAGCAAATTGAAAAAAGCGTCTCTACTTCTGATTTACCCTTTAATAAAGCAAAATCTCTTGTTAGGGGCCGTTCATGAATTACGTAACGCTTAAATTGGCATTTTTTAGACCTCCTACCCCCTGTAACGCTAGCTTAACGCAAGGTCCCGAAGCCCCCCCCCCCCAAGGTTGTTACGTAACGCAACCAATGAGAAAAAAACGTCGAAAATAGTGGTTCCAAATATTTTGAGCAGATTCTAAGAGCAGAAGAACAATCTACAAAATTTGGTTTGATGAAACGTGCCGTGTTTAATGCACGAACAATTAACAGAATAATTTTCTAACAGTATAAAAACCCCAGATTTTTCTAAATAAGGTGCATTGTGAGATCTATAGATTCGTACAACTGTCGGAACAACATCTCAACTGTTTTCACATTTTTTTATTACTTCTAAAATTGCAACACACTTTCTAGAACGGATATAGGACATAAGTCAAATAGAGGACCAAAACTTGATTTAATTAACATGACATTAGGTATTTTGTTTTGTATACATTTGCAATGCAACTTCGGAAATTCTGGTCGTCTCATAGACTTATGTCACATCCTAGGTCCGTACTACAGAGTGCGTTGGAAATTGGCATTACTCCATGCTGACAAAGTTCGGATTTCATATAATGGAAAATACGATTTATTAATTTTTAATCAACTAAAAATTTTTTACAACATTTTTGTAAGAAATATGTTGTGTTACGTAACGCTACTGTCGTGCCCCCCCCTCCCCCCTGTCACAAACTGTCACGCTAGGCACGAAACCCCCCCCCCCCCCCTAGGAGCGTTAAGTAATTTATGAACGGCCCCTTATATAATGAACAGTTCTGTAAAGTCTTATTTAATAAATTGTTACGTTTGAAAATGAGGAGGAGAACTAGTTTTTTCATTGTCCCTGAGTAATGTAGAAAAATTAATTGATAAGGGCTTTTAATATGAAAGTAATACTTCGTGTATCAAGGTTTGCAAAATAAATTAAAATTTGTCCGTAATTGTGAAGGAAATCAGGTCGGTAATTGCACTTCACAATTAAATTTCATCAATTTAGCGAAATAAAAATTTCTATTGCAATTACGCAACACATCAAGTATTTAAAGTAAAAATAAATATAATTTTACACCAACCTATCCCAATAACTTTGCATCCCTTTAAGCCGTTGCAGCTTTTTGTATTTCTATCATTTTCCGTTCGTATTCCTTTCGAAAGATTCTATACAACGAGTAAATTATTATGAAAATATAGTAATAAATCAAAGTGCATATTAACGCCGGTACACAGTACAAAGGCCATAGCCAAAACTGTATCGTGAAGACATAAAGAAGCACACATGTAATACCAAATGTCGTCCCAACCATTTCCAACATCAAATTATGATTTCTCTGAAATTATTAATACACTTTTATATGTTACTTTCAAAATTGGGTACAACCGGCGCAAAATAACTTCTCCGTTACCGAAACCATTCCATTGATAGCTAATTCCATCAGTACCGCCACCTGGGTAACGATTTCTCTTTCACTCGTTCAATGTGATTTACATTAACATGAGACAAAACCCATTCGTTCCCCAGGTGACATGGTAGCGACAATGTATGGGTTACCGATCAATGATCGAACAATGGAATTCCCAGAGAAGCTTTCAGTAATAGAAGAGTAAATTTGCACCGATTGTAAGTACAATATTCTTACGGTTTTGATGGCGGAAATACTTCTGTAAGCGACTACAACAACGGCAATGCTAAATATGATCAAAAGTACTACAAGTATCGCCAAAGCTATGATGAAATATACCGGCCCTTTATAAGTTCCGTACCCAAATTTTTGTTTGTTCTAAATATTACTTACACACGACAGGAATTTCTTTTTCCTTTATAGGTGAGATTTGATCATCTCTAAGAACCACTTGGTTGGCATTTCCATCAAATATGTCGGTAAGAAAAATCACGCCGATTAGTATGAAAATAGATACCACACTCAACGCGTAAAAGACTATATGGAACCAAGCAAGAATAATTCCTAAAAGATAAAAATTATTTGGTGGAAACGTGCAGCAATCAAACAAACCTCCAGTTTCGAGCTTTGTACATCCTAAGAAGTTATCAACGTGCACCATTTTTTCTCCTGCGTCGAACTGTTGGGAAAAATGAAAATACCTTGAAAATTATTGACTTTAGAAGAGTTGGCAGAATAGTTAGTTAGGTTACTATGAGAAATACGACATTAAAACTCAGTTCCAACGTAAAGTGTTTCCAAATTTATTATTTTAACGTGTGGGAAGGTTACAGCCCGACACGAGGGAGATGGCTTCATTTCCACTCGTCGTACTCACTTCGCTCATGTAAATTCACATTTACATTCAACACGTAGAATAACATGAAATTCGTCTGTATACAAGCGAAGCAAACATCAAATAAATGCTTTCAAAAGCCTTAGCATATCTTTAATCAGAATACAATATATGTTCGATGCAGAGCAGGACATGTTTTAAGTAGTGGTAATAAGGCTCTTTTCCCTATTCATTGCATTGTTCTTTTTTTTCACATTATTTGATGTTATACTGACTTCGTAGTTTTTTATCCTCATTTTGTACTGAAGAACTTTTCAATCGGAAAAATACTTTAAAAATGGAACCGCTGATCGTTTATTATTAATAGATATTGTACATCTCTTTATACCAATCGACGCACGCACACAAAATTAGGAAATCTGGTTTATTTTTAATTCCATAGAAATGATCAAAAGATTGAATTCGTTGTTGTTCCAATGCTTCCATATTGCTTAAATGTTTGAAAAGAAAATTCGATTCGATCATCGAAACAAATGTTTTAAACTTAACTCCGACGACTATAGGATGTATGATGGTACACAAGATCAAATTAATTTCAATTAGTTAGTAAAACTACGCAACGGATCTGATGAATAATGAAATTATATTAAAAAAATGCTTTACTCTTGAGTAAATGACGACGGAATCACGTCCGCAGTTTTCAGAAAACTAATTTTCCACAAACTGTATTTCCACATTCCATTAAAACGAAGTATCGCAACGTGTGTTTGTGTTTGAATGTTCATTTAAGATCGTACGCTTGCTTTTTTCGTAAAATCTAAACGATGGTGGTTGGACCCGTGCGCTGATATTTTTGGTTAGACGTCTCAAAGTTGACGCTTTTCGCATTTCGTGTCATTATTTTGGTTTTTTTTCAAATTTGTAAGTAAATACTAGCTTAGCTCACTTTATTGATATAAATTTTCCAGAAATTTTTCATTTTTATGACAAATAACATTGCTACTCAGGCGTCATCCATGTACAAAATGGATTTTAGATTTGTGTATTTAATTTTGTCAATAAAATTCTTGAGAAATATGGGCGTAGAAAAACAACTATTCCGAGCCATGAAGTAAAACTTTGAGTGGAATTTCTTCAAAACACCCAATTGCAAATTCAGATTTCGATTGTTAGTTTGATGAAACAAAGCTTAAACTCCAATCTGACTAATCGCACGATATGTGAACGATGAAATACCGGATAAAATCCATTGAAATGATTGTGTGGATACAATTACTTCCATTTATTTTTGAAGGTTTATAGAATATCCGTTTATTTCTCAGAATTCCGTTGTTCGAACAATGGAGTTTTATTACCTTCAAAAAACCTACAAAACTCGGCGTTAATTATGACATTTCAATTATTGTTGGCCCTATTATTTGACATTATTATCATTTATAGCTCCATGTCCACTGAATTTAATCATTTTTTTTGCAATCGTTGCTTGTTGCAATCAAACGAAAGTTTATTGATATCGGTTGAAAAATGCACGAGTCACTGTGAAGAGAAATCATCTAAAAGTCGCCACATTACAAAATGGCGCTGGTGTAGATCCTGCGCTCGTAGACAATCACATATCTAGAGGAGTGAATCGCCTGCAATCTTTTTTGTAGCGGTCGTTTCCTTTAAATTTAATGAAAATTGTTGAAATCGGCTCGAATTTTAATCATTTGTTTCTCTGAATGAATGATTTTAATTTGTATGTCAAAATAAAAAAAAATCAAATATTATTTATTAATTTAAAATAAAGCGCTTCAGTTCATTTAGAATCTACAAGAGCACAATCTATAACGTAATTGACGATAAATTTACCGACTACCATGCTGGCTCACAATTAAACTGCCCAATTATCCAAATTCTTCCGCGGAAAGTCGTTTGGACATTGAACAAAAGAAGCTTTAGGAAGCTTTTGAAAGCCTTCATTGTTCTTTGTCCGAACGAATTTCCGCGGACGAATTTGGATAATTGGGCTGCCGTGACGTGTAATTGAAATTACTTTATAGGATTTTTATTTGAAACAGCTTACGTTTGAAGGTATGCCGTAGAATAATTTATTGCTTACAATTACGTTTTACGTATGTTAAAATTAACTTGTCAAAATAGCCATGGACCATTCTGCCGTTTCTTTGTTAAAAAGGCACAGAAATTTTATCTACTGCCTTGACAAAAATTTAAAAAAAAAATCACAGAGTGAATTTTTGCTTTGTTAAAAAACCACAGACGAAGAAATACTTTGTTAAAAAGTCATACAGAATTTCCCAAGTGAGTTAAGAAGCTGCATAATGCAATTTTTCAACAAAAATGTAATAGTCAAAAATCGGTTTTTCTATATGAATCTTGAGAATTATTAACAAAGTATAGCAGAATTGTATTCTCATTATTAAAATTTGTGTAATGTGTGGTCAAATAAAATGAGCTGACTGTATCATGCGCGAAAGAAACCAATATTTCCAAATAATTTCAAACTTTTCACTCATTTTATCGAGACCACAAGATCCTCATTTTACGTTCTACTCGGCGATGTGGCACCATCTGTTGCTGCCAAAGTATCACCTAACATTCTCTGAAAAGTTTGATAAGTCCTTCCATATAAAGCTAACATTTAAAAAGTCGCTTCAGTGTATTTTTAGAGTTTTCCATGAATGTTGATGAAACTCCCATATAGAGTTAGTCGCCTTGGGAAGGATTAAAGATTATTGTTATTTAACGACCAATCAAAATAACGTGTCGTTAAGTGCTTATAAAGGTTCTTCTAAAGTAGCTCTTATTTATTTTATTATTTGCATAAAAATGAAAATATCATTTTCATTTCCGAACAAATCTCATTACACCCCACATTATAATACGTCCTCCACCAACGAACATAAAATTGTTTCCGTTCATTAAAGCAGTTTTATGAGGTAATATAAACCACACCTGTGTGCATTATTTTGTGATGGTTTTGTCATGTGTTGCAACCAAAAATGAGTAAATAAATAATTTGGTTAATGTTTATGGGGGCAGCAATGCGAATTTGCGGTGCAAGCTAAATGTTTATGCGACAAATAAAGGGATCATTTTGTTGAATGTTGTGTGTGGCATATTCTAATTGTGAAACATGAATTTAGCTTGGGCTTCCCAATACCTAAACAAACAAGAACTTTTATTTCCATCATATACCGTCCCATGCAACGATAAAGTAAACATAATACAAACGAATATAAGAAAATACCCCTGGCAATAAAATGAGAAAAAGAATGGAAAATGTGCCTTCTTGGAACTTCTTGCAGATTTAATTCCACAAATATGGTGCTTTAGAATCGCACGAATGAAGAACAACATTTGCAGTGTTCATCTTACATAAATAAAAAAATATTATTGTTCGTAGCACATTGAAGTTTTTGAGCAAGTGTATTGAATTGAAAAACATAGACATAAACACTACGTTGCCTGAAAGTACAGCCATAACAACAATGCTCACACAATGTTCATCTGAAATGAAGAAACTTTAAGGTTTCTATATCATATTAAAGCAATCTCTTAAAAATGCAGGGCCGTAGCTATTAAGAAGCTAGGGTGAGCTGAGCTCACACTGGAAACTCCAAGGCTCACCCTAGACCGACCACAGTTTAAGGAAAAAATTACAATATTGAATAGAACAAGAATATGAACTGTTGTACAGAATTGTAAGATTGTTGCTGCACTACCCTATATTATCGAATAAAAGCTAAAAGTTTAGTACATACTAATAATTTCCTTGTGGGTACACGTAAAAACATAGTACAGAGGAACACTGTTTATAAGTAAAATTACAAGGGGCTCGTTACCGTAAACATCGCTCACCTTGATAAGGTTGATAAGTTTTTTACTCGTCGTCCTACCGAAAACTTGTCATTACATGCATATGTGCACCCCTCCGGAAGTTATTCATTAGATGTTATTGATCACATGCTATTCATACATTAGGACCCCCACCAGATGGAACACTGAGTAAAACAGTATGCAGTGGGGGTTGCTTAGTAAGTCATCCATTCTGGATCACTTTGTGACACTCGCATACTCATTCGTGTATTTTTAAGCAACTCGCTTTAAAAACTGATTTTTTTTTACTCGTGCAGTTATATACCTCGCCTTCGGCTCTGGACGCAAACTTTGCACTCGTCAAAAAACATGAAATCGTGGAGACGTCAAATGAAAGTCTTGAGTTTTTTATGAAAAGTCAAATATTTTTACAGAGGTCTCGTTTTCTTTCAAAATCTACAAGAATATTAAATTTTGCTATGAAAGAGTGAAACTTACACCATCTATACTGAGAAAAATACGATCGGGAGACCAGAAAATACCAACCCCCCCCCCCTTCTTAGAGTTTAAGTGAAGCGACCTCTGAAACAATTTGCTTGCAGTGTCTATTTTCTATTCAATTCTCTATTCAAAATCGAAAATCGCCAAACACAGATTTTCTATCACATCCCCTAGGAATTATGACCGATTTTTCAAATGGTCTGAATCTCTAACAAAATCTGTGCCATGCTATGGCAAAATTATGACGGCATGAAGTTTGATCTAATGAACACATTCCCCGTCGCATTTGAAACATCTGGGATAATTGCACCCATTGCATTGCTAAGGAAATTACAGCTAAGAGAAAATGTAAAACTACACTTTGACGTTTTCGTTCGTTTCGTGTGGAACCCATATTTTCAACGTAAAAAATCATACAAAAAAATACTCCACACGAAACCCACAAAATACAGGAGAGTGTAGTGGTTTATATTCTCTCAGCTGTAGGGAGTATGATATCACGCGTTACACATGAAAAGTAAGCTATCTGATTCAACGAATCTCTGCGTCGATCCAACGAGGAAATGTTGCGTCAATAATAGGAACAATCCCTTCGTCGAATGATCTCGGCCAAATATTTTACTTGTAAATAAAACTGTAAGTTAATCATTAAAAAAACTCCAAATTAAAAGAGAATTGCATAAAAATAAAATCAATTCAATCGTGATAAAATCATCAATATATTCCTATTCCCGGAACTGAGCTCACCCTGGAAATTCGGTCTAACTATCGCCCTGTAAAAATGGAAAATATTAGAAACCAGCAGATCATTTAATCTTTAAAATGATATTTTTCAAGTTGTTGGAAGCTTTCCCGCAAAATGTTTAGTTAATTTTTTGAACATTGTATAGAGTTTAACTGAAATAACTCTCGGCAATATAAAAACACAATCATTTTACACTTTCTTAAACTTGTTTAACTCGTCTTAACGTCTCAACATTTATAAAATGTAACCTCTCCACCCAACAATTGTGACAATGAAAATAGTAGCTTACCTGAATGATTAAATCTTGACGAGGGTAAATGAGCGTCCGGAGCTATGCAATACATATTTGAAAGAGTGTTTGTGACATACTTAGAAGTCACTCGAGTAGAGACGCCGCGCCGGCCGAAAGAAAAAAGCTAACATCCGGCCGCTACATAGGAGTATTATCATACTTTAATATTGTTGTCATACAGAACCGGAAATATAGTGTGGCTTAAAAAAAGGATTCAGAGGTCGAGTGATTGTTTATCTCAATAACATACCTTTACTCTGTAAAGAATTACGTGACCTTTCTATTCAATCGAATAAGTCTCAATACCTCAATAGAAAAAGCGTAAATAAATTGTTCCTACATAACAGAATTTTTCAAAACTTTTTTCATCAATGAGGCTCTAAACGACCTTTTTACTTCGTTAGGAAGCTTTTCTAAAAACAAGTTTATAAGACGATTGTTCGTTGGGTAGAAATTTTTCTGGACAAGGTTCGCTTTAGATCGAACATTCCGTGGAAGTTTTGGTTAAAAGAAAAGTTGTTAAACAGCTTAATATTATTTATAGACCAGTAAACCGATATAAACCGCTCGTAAGTAGTAGAAACTAACATCAAAGAATCATTAACATAAAACGACTCATGTTCGAAGCTTAATTTTGATATATTACACTAACCCACACGAGCTACTTTAGTCCAATGAAAATAAACTCTAGCAAAAATTAAATAAATCTCCAAAAACTTTCGCTAAATTGATTAGATTTGTTCGTGAAGTCTAAAATAACTGTACACATTGTACCATAGCGAAACACATTCTTTTCCTTCTTAACCTATGTGTATAATGCAGGAGAAAATCCAATAACACTATTTCTCCAGGTAAAACAAAAAACCGCACAGACAAAAAAGGGTATTGCCTGCAGGAAAACAAGTCATAATAAAATAGAATTTATCGAGTTTGAGGTGGTTTCAGGTTTACAAGGAATAGGAAAACAAAAAAAAAACGAGAAAGGATTTTTTCCTCAAACTTTGAATGTAGACCGATGATGGAATTTTATAGAGGAAGAGCTGTTTTGATGATAAAGTTTTGTTTATCATTTTGATTTTATTTGCCAAAACGGAAACGGATTTGATCATCGTTACGCCTTCAGCGATAAATTTAAAAAGTTTAATTTTTGTGGGTTATCTTTTCACTGGTTTTGAAAACGGGTTCAGTGGTGGTTTATGCAGAGAATAAAAGTTTTTTCTTTGTCCTTTATAGAATAGGGAAAAGTTCTGAATTAAGGTTGAATGATTGCATGACTATCTTTTGTTTTTTCCATCCTTAATAAATTATGAACTATTACATTAGGGTTGCCAAATTCTAATTTATTTAAAAAAAATACAAAGATTTTCCTGAGATTAGTTACTGAACAGAGCGAAAATTCGGATTGTAACAGGTCCCAGCAATGGAAGTTTCACACTGTTTAAGACATTTACCACCAAAAGAACAATAATTGTTAACACAATAATACAGTAATGTATGTTGTTGCTTGAGGCCAGAAAATACGAAAAACGGACAATTTTTCGTAAAAGGGCCGATATTATTGCACACATGTGCCTTGTATAATTGTGTAAGTTGTAAGTTGTGTAAGTATATTATGAGCACCTTCTGTGCTTTGCAAGATGTCAGCCTTCTTACTCTGTGGGGCATTAAAATTTGAATTTTATCAGGCGATAAAAGGCTTCAATTTCTGCATAAAATTACTTCTTGAAGTATTCAACATAAAGTTCTAAGATCTAAATGTAGATGGAATAGTCATTTCTTGTTCATGGTACAATAAACACTATTAGTACAACTAAAAAAGCTTGAAATTGATGTAAGTTGAAACAAATTATCTTAATCAAAACCTATGGCACCTTGCAACGTGCTACATTTCTTCGTTTTAACATTCTTGCTTCATAAAACAGAAAGATAAGTAAATTTCATTTATCGCAAAACTTGTACTTTTGCCTTTAAACTTTCAGACATTTACAAGATGTTATGGGTATCCTCAATGGCATTATTAATAACTCAAGTTTTCTAACTAGCAACGACTGACAGTTAACTCTCCGGCAGAGAAATGTAACCCATATTTTGAATATAATTTACTCAACATGGTGTAGGTGAAAATTGTATTTATGCACTGTGTGCAAGAGCAGGTAAAAGAGTGTGCCTGCATATCATATCAACATCAAACTTATATATTCATCGGGTATATCTTCAATTTCAAATGTTTTAGAAAACTTTTGACTGAACTTCCAAATACATATCTATATGCTTACCAACCATACAAGTGAACATTGTAATAGTTATTTTGAGTTTGATAAGAACCAACTGCTTTTCTACACTATAAGCAGTTTTCAATTTTCCAAGTTTTAGACATATTTTATCAATTTTCTTACTTCATTTCATATAGACAAGTGAGCAGACTCACACAGTGGCGATCAAATTCATTTTGCTGTCTCCGACTGCCAAAATTCTGAACTGGTCAGAGTTGTTCCGTGTACTTCGGAGAAATTTGTTTATTTTTACTCAGAAACTTTCAGAAATCTGCTAGTTTTCCTGGCTGGTGGGAAGTAGGGATTTAAGGCGTTGTGACATTGAGAGCGAACATCACACTAAAAATTCACAATGGTGGTATGCTGTATATTTGGATCCCAGACCATCTTGAAATGTATACACTTGTGTGATGTATGATATTAGTTATATACTATGTTATATATTATGTTGGATAATTATACAGCCCACAAGTAATATATTATACAATATGAAAGTATATTAATATGAAGAAGGTCTAAGATTCAAATCTGCAGCATATCACCATTCTGAATTTTCATCGCAACTATTGCATTTATTCTATTAGAGAAAATGAGTGAAAAGAGCTCGAGAGAGGATTTTACTCATTTTCTGATATTTTCTCTGAAGAAAGAAGTCATTGACTGAATACGATAGCTGACCGAATTTTCGCTTTGAATGTAGCGTTTTATGCATTTTTTATGAGTTATGCGAAATGTCCCTAGTAACATCGAGTACAAAATGTGAAGTTAGTATTCTTTTTAGGTCATAGAGTAATTCCGATTATTGTCTAGACGACGTTTTTCTGACCCTGTAGGAAATATTTAATTAAAAATTCACTCCTCGTTACTCAGTTGGTTGATATTTTATGTTCTGGTTGCTGGTTGCCGGCGTTTGTGTCTGATTTCATGTCATGAGAATTGAGTGCACAATCACTATCCTTTTATGTGAATTGCGTGAGGCACACAAAACTTACGGAGAAAGGAATCGTAATACATGTTTTCTCTTGTTCATTGGAAAACTTTTCGCATAATATTTTTTTTGTCATAAATATTTATGTGTAAAGGGAAATGAGAAAATTAGATGAATGTAATTTCGTATTAAATGTGGAATAAAAGTTAATTTTGAATTAAAAGCAAATTTTGTTAGAAAACTTACTATTTGTAATGATTTCCAAGAACCAAGCTTTCATACTAAGTCGCAAGCAACTCCAGAAGTTCAGTCATTTAGCATATTATGAAATTTCATTCAATAATATAAAACTTCAGTGATGCTAAATTGGCATCCTCATGTAAACCTTTGCTTGCAAAATCCTTGTCAAACTTCTTTTTAAATGGATGTTTGAATGTCTAGTACTTAATGCTGCGAAAGGGAAAACCTGTCTTCTTTCAAATTAAGTTTCAAATAAAGAAAGTTTTCAGTGGCTGTTGCGTCAACGAAAATTTGAATTTATGAAATGTCTAGCTTGTTGAAAGTAAATTTTATTGAAGCGTGTATAAAGTAAAATCGACACAAAGACTAACAAACAATCTTTAGGAAGATAAGAAGAGTAGTTTTTACAACGGTAAATTCAATCGTTCCAGTTATTCACTTGACTGATAATTTATTAAAGATATTGATGATAGACACTCTCATTTTAACCCAAGAAAGTCGTATAGACGAAAACAAAAAATTCCCTTTAGAAACAACGGCAAATTTTTTTAGTTCATCCATGTTCCACGAAGAACGTTAGTCCTGTAAATCTAACAAAGAATCCTAGACTGAAGAGAGTAATCCCTCGGTTAGTCTGCCTTTCATCAAAGCTATTTACTGTATCTATCACTCAATGTGGAAAATCGTAAATTGTGTCATTAAAGGAAGTATGTAATCACCACTCTCGAACCTTATCACTATGTACTTTGTGTGTTCAGTCCACCTCATCTCATTCGTAATGTGATTTTAATTTTCAGTCATGAATGGAAAGGATTTTACTTCATTTTATTTGCATATTATTTGTCTTAATTGAATCAAACATAAATGTCCTAACAACTCGAGACCTGAACCATTAAAATTGCATTTATGCAAATTTCTCATTCAAATTAAATGACAAGGAAGATTATTCTATAATTGGAAAAAGTGATGATATGTTGTTGGAAAGCGAGTTGTATTACACTTTAGATTGTACAAAATGATCTTGTGATAATTGAATGCTTTTACAAAATTAAGGAATATTCCATCTCATTGAAAAATAATTGCAACGTTGTAATTGCAATTATTTTTCAATGAGATGCAAATCCCACTTCAATCAATTCGTCAGTCGTTTGAAAAACATTTTCGCTTGATGCCAGTAATTTGAAGGATAATTCCATGCACATTCAATAATCATGCCCGCAGCGGTAGCGGACTGCGTGGCGTGACGCAGTCCACACACCCAAAAAAGAAGTCCACAAACTCGAAAAACGTGATACCAAAACCTTTGGGAAATGGAACCATATATAGGCGAACTTTTGAGTGGTTCCCCCCTTCCTCTCCAACTCGTACTAATTTCTCTATATTTCAGTTTGTACACTGCAAAAATGTAACTTTTGTTTGTTGTTACTAAAATTATTTTGGATTCATCACAATTTTTGCGTATGAAAACTGAAAGTTAATGTCATTGGGTCTGGCATTTGTGACGCGATTATGAAAACTGACAAGTTTCTGATTCATCATACGAATCTACCATACAAATCAGAAAATTGTCGGTTTTCACTTTTCCGTTACTGTCGTGCAATTTTTTTGAAAGAATAAAACTTTGACCACAAACAAATTTTTGCGTATTATCCGCGAAAGCGTCACCTCAAACGATATTAATCATTTTGGAAGGCGACGTACGGACTGCGTCACTCTCTATCTTTTAATGGGTTTTTGTATGCGATAAAACGCTGTCAAATGTAACAATGAAATTTCTATTCGGTGCGCCCTATTTTTAAATGTGCTGGCCAATAAGATCAGATAGCACGAAATATTCGTTTAAGTTCCTGTCTTGGGCGGATACAACTTCACACGTACAGTTGATAAAATCCTGGAAAAATTTAAAATTTCTCTATCTTTTGTCGCCGACACGCATGTAAAGTATTTATTACATCAATATTGGTGCCATTGTTATTACGGTGAAAGAGTTGCGCAACTAATAAGTTCAGTATCGCAGATAAAACTTTTCGTATGAAAATATCAGAGAGAATATGTCGAATTTTCTCATTTGGAACATGTCTACAGCGTCAGTAAATGTCCTTACCCCAACGACGTACAATTTATTTATTATTTAGTTGTTTACACTGTAGTAAACACGAAGAAACTGTAAGACTTGAATCAGAAACGGTATTTCAATAATGTCACATCATCCTTCAATTTTGTGAAATGTTGGAAAGTGAAATGTGTCGTGTTTACAGAAGTGCTGTTTTGTACGTCCCTAGAAACCATTTCAGAAATTGAAACTTCTGTTTACCAAACACCTAAAATACATACCAGACACAGAAACGAAATTGATTTATATTTTTTTTACATTTGAGGAGCGAAAATTCCAATTTTCTAGATTTTTGCAGTGGAAAGTTACTATGTTTGAAGTTATTACGTAAACCACTTTTTGTGAACCTTTTGTAATTAGCGGAAGGATATGTGATGTTTTTGACGATCATTGCTTCATCTATAAACACAACGGTTAACGTTTTCGACAATACTATCATAACTCATGCGATTCTGGAACTTTCTTTTTGCTAGCACTCGAGATCTCACATCTTACACAAAAAAGTACGGTAAATTAATTGGTGCGCAAATTTGAATTTTTATTTTGGTTTTTTACATCAGACAAACTCCTTGATTCGGTGCATTTTGTAAGTACTATCCATCAATTGGCCACGCACGAAAAATTCCTTACAGCCACACGATTTTAACTTTGGATATTTCTTTTGTTCAAAACAAAAGAAACATCCGAAATTAAGATCGTGCGGGCGTATTTTAGTCCTTCCATTTCACAATAGTGAACTGAAAGTTGTCATTTTAAGACCAGTGTGAATCATACGCATACAATGAGTCATACGGACTTTGTGCTTCTGCACAGGTTTTTAATACAGCGAAAACCTGCGCATGAGTACAAAGTTGTTATTTGAATCTCGGTTATTGTACGCTCTTACCAATCGAATTTCTACCCCGAGGCTTAAACGTCCTCATTTGTTTGTCCTAACATTTTGTGCGTACGTCTGTTTGCGTCCTCATTTTCCTGTCATCTCTATCTTATCTCACATTTTTCTTCTTGCGTTAGGATTTATTTCGAGTGAGTAAAAACAGCGTAAACAACCAGTTAGAAAATCTCGCACGAATTCTGGCTTGTTGAAAATAGTCCTGTCCGTCAGCAAGATCGCTTGGGTAAATCCAACCGATTTTCTTTTTTCCCTGAAAGGTTCTCCACAGGAAATTACGCGAAAGGCAACATTGAAAAACTGAAGTAACGTTGTAAACAAAACCCTTCCACAATCCTCGGACCCATATACCACGAGGAAAAACGATTACATCAATTCTCTCTATCAACGATATAAGGTTGTAATATTGCAATAATTGTTTTAATGTTTGCCGTGAACGTGTGAAGGTATCTAATCATTTCACTTTTCTTTGTGCCTGTTACTCAAGTTCAGGGGTCAAACCACCGCTTCGTGGTATATTTCGAAGCACTGAAGTAATTTGGAAACGAACATCAAATCATTTCAGCGAAACACAGCTTTGCATGTCGATTGTTTTCAATGGGCATGCCTGCAATATAGCAGTGTTTTACTGTCAACTATGCTCCGAAGTAAATCAGTCGAATTTGCTCTGAATTATGTTTTGCACGTGGTGAATCGGGCGAATTTGTATCGATTTCGGCATTCGTGTAGGCAGCTGCACGGCAGAATGGGTACTTTTCTTAGTTGTCGTCCGGCTCAGTGGCTATGTTGTTGCTTTGATACTTTGTTTGCCTTATGTCACCCGCCGGGTCATCCCTCAGCTTGGTTTGTGGAACAAAGGTTTTCGCCGCGGTTATGGCTCGCTAGTGAAGCTATTTCAATGAGTAAAGATTTTTTGGGTTGCATAGCAGTCCAACAGGGTGGCTAAGATCGACGGGTAGAATAGTGATAGCAGGCCACAGAGTAGTGGTGACACGTGGCTTCGTTCCGTGTAAGTCGAGACCCGAGCGGGAAAGCTTTGCAGTTTATGGAGTGAGGTTAGACCTGGACTGGACTCGCCACCAGCCCTGTGGCGAGGACTAGTTACTTGAATAGGGTAGCATCTGATTGCATACGAACGTGAAGTACGAGCTCGGGTCATATGCCAGGTGTGCAACTGTTCAAGAGCTGTCCAATCGATTGCTGGCTCTTGTACAAGGCCGGCGACGTGGACGGGGTTTTCGTGTGGAGGAGAGGTCCTTAGCAAGACTTCTTAAAGGATTTTTATGATGACTGGGTAGCACAGAGGGTCCATTGATCTGTGTGCATCGATCAGAAATTGACGGCCCTAACTGAGAAATCTAAAGGTTATACATCGATGCGTTAATTTATGCAACATGAATAAATGAGGTAAACAACAGCAAAAATCACTATTACAACATTCACGACACTAATACGTCAATCAAGCATCAATTTTACTTCAATTTGGATTCTTTTATCCATCTTTCCATCATACAATTTTGAAAGGGACTGCTCTTTTACACTTCTTTATTTCCTGCCACCACCGTCGTGAAAATAACTATTTTGTGTACCCTAGAAAGCTTATGGCTTTTGTTTGGTCGAAACACAAAACAGTTACACAAAATCTAAAGTTTACAATTCCTTGTTTACAAACATACAAAATCGACTAAACTTTTAGAAATGATCATATTTTATTGTTGGTATTGAATCAGTAGATGAAAAGGCCATTGAAAACTTTATTGTAACCATCCCAACCATTGGGAATCGGGTAAAAACGTCTCCAATATTTCATATGAATGTCTTCTTCATAGAACATTTAAGGCCTGTATACACATTGGTCGCTCTGGGATTTATTTAATAAAATGAAAGGAATTTGTAATCATTTAAAGCACATCGTTTGTTAAATTGTTCCGCATACAATACGAACGAATAAAACTGTCATTTTGTCGTCGATTTAACCAATTAAATCGGCAACTTTTTAGTTAATTAAATTTTTGATTGAAACCATCATCATCATTAGTACAAAACTTCAATTAAGAAACACATTGTCTTCTTTATTTTGTTAATGCAGAATAAAAGTTTCAAGCCATTTTTCCCAATTTGTAATTAATCAATGTTGCAAACATAAATTTGGTGGTAGTTAATTAGCAAACTCATTTATTATGTTGCCTCACTTCGAAATTTTGATGGGAGACACGTTTCGGTTGACTTTAATTTTGCTACAATTGCACAAAATTTGTGCCTGGTGGTTCAAAATTAGGAATGCAAAAATATTCACATGAAGTTTCTTCTTCAATCATTTTTTTTTTTTTTTGCGAATGTGACTTCCTTTTCTAAGTTAAGTAGCGGGAAATACAGCTCCCTCCCCATTAACCGTTGCTTTCTTCGTAAACCGGAAAACGTGTGACAGGGGCCAACGTAATCTCTTTTTGTCGGTTTAATAAAATTAATTATGGTCCATGAAAAAAGTAAATTTTTACTCAGAAACATGATGTCGTAGTATGTGTAAAGCTGTGAAGATTTATCGTCTTATATTCTGTTCGTTATATTCTGAAGCAAACATTTAGAGAGGTTACTCTATTTATAAATTATGAAATTCTGTCCAAAAGTTTGCATGTTTCACATGTAAATCATAAATTAGTTTAATGTTAAAAAGCCACAATCATACAGAAGCCATTGGTCGGGCTGAATAAACCTAGACTTCAACTGGACTAAATGAATGTTTTCTCTATTTATTTACACTGGTACATGGTAGAGTAATCGTGAAATATACCATTTCAGTCCCATCAAATAGGATAAGTAATTTACACAAACAAGCATGTGAAGCAATATTTCTGCACCAACGATATATCTTGCATAAAAGATGATGCTCCTTGGAAACGAAGATGGATGTGGCACATTGTTGTAATAAGCAGAAATTTGTTGCTACCACACCATATATCCGAACTGATGAAAGACATATTGCATATTAACGGGAAAACAAATTTATTTCCATAACCTAGATATTCTATCATTTTCGGGGCAAGTGCAAAATTGATATTGATTTGGTGCCATATTTTTCGGGACGCTATTCAATGGTTAGGTGTTGTATGAAAGAAAATTCAATTACATCATCTCATTGGAGATGATAAATATCAACGATAGAAAAAGAAATAATGTTTTATTTTTCTCGTATTATTTTAAGCGAACTACAACGTGTGACGTTTTCGGAATTGGAATGAAGAATCTAGAAATAAAAGAAATTTTCAGAACATATACGCAAAGCTTGACAAAATTTTGAGTTTTTGGACCATTGTGAAGTCGAAAAGTCTGATACAAACATGCGGTAGATCGAGGCGGGAGTTGACGGATAAATTTATTATCATCTAGAGATGACGAATCAGCAATAAAAACATATGCAAAGGGCCCGTACGGATCAGAATAGATGAAGCAAACAGAATAGATGTTGCAAAAAGAATCGAACGTATCTATCGATCGTAACTCTTAAGTATATGCAATTAAGAGGTGCATGTCGTCAGCCCCCCCCCCCCCGCATTCGTGCTGGAAGAAGCAGACAGTCTATAATTAAGGCCTGAATTTGTGCTCTCGAATGCCACCGGTCCCAGAATTTGAGCCGAGCACAAATTGATTGATTGTGTCAGTTGTTGGATAGGAAAGGGTTCCAAAATTGAGTTGTAGTGGTGTTATGGACCGGAAATTGCCGAAAGGGCAATATTGAAAAACCCGTACGAAGCAGTGGCGCTAAAAACTTCTACATTCCCTTAAAATAAGCCCAGAATTAGAAAAGACCTAGAGCACTTAGGAGAGGCATCTGACCCATACTTCCATAGACAAAATAGTCTCCTCTTGTTTCTCTACAACACTGCACGAAAAACCTAATCAGAAAAGGAATATTCACGAAAAACCACCAAATATCGTGTAGGGTCGCGTAGCGTGAGCTTGGCCCACACTAAGGACACTAGAGACCGAACCACTCAATAGATTTCCACTAATTTAATTTTCGTGATTTTCTGATGTCCCACATCTTTCATTCGAAACCTTGAAGATTTCCGTTCCAATTTCGCAGAGATATAAGTGAAAAAGTTCCACTAACCTTCAAAAAACCACGCTTTTGACCACTTTTTCGACCGTAACTTCGAAAGTTTTTGACGAATTTTGCTCAAATTCAATAAGGGAAAAAAGTTTTTGAAAATCGGTTAAGTTTTGATCAAGTTAGCGCGGTGACAGACGCACGGGCGGACTGACATGTTTTTATTGCTGATTCGTCATCTAAGGACCATGATCGATGCTCCCCCCTTCTCCCGGGTCAAAATTAGGGTGGTTACAAACATCGTGGTAAACGCGTAAGACCCCTTTTCGAAGAACTTCGTTCTTCGTACGGGTCTAAAAATGACAGATCGTCCGTCCGTTTCCACTTTCTTTTCAAACGGCTTAACTTTTCGGTCAGGTAGTTCCAGGCATATGACCGAAAAATGTCCAAAAACGTGGATTTTCGGGGGTCGGTTTTTCGCAAATATCTCGCAGTAGGACCAATGGAATAGACGAAATTGAGTTTCTCTGTCATAAACAAAAGCAGATGGTTTTCGTCTATACTTGCTTAACTATGTAATATGGAGATTTACTGTCAAACGCAAAGTTGTAGCGAGAATACAATTTTCGAGAAGACGTGTTTCAAGGTTTTTGGAAAAAATGGCTCAATCTCGGGATATTACCACTTCTAGAATTGGTAGCGATGACTAATATCTCTATAACAACGGCAGTTAGAAAGTTGCTTTCAAAAACAAAGTTGTAGAAAATAACATTTTAGAGAACATGTGTTTCAGGGTTTCGGGAAAAAATTGCCCAATCCTGGGATATGACAACTTCTAATTGGGAGGCATGAATCATTCTTAGGATACAACGCATTACGCATTAGCTTTACTATGAACGTATAAAGCTCTTATTTGAATTATTTTGTCATTGACATGGTGCTCAGACATTAACTAACAGACATTACTCTAACCCTGAGTGTATTGTCTCCAAAGATAACTCAAGAGCTTATTACGTTCATCAAAGCCTATGCGATCTTATAGTGGCAGATGCCAACATATTGTAACTACGTAATGTGAGGTTTTCAGTTCGATTTAAACTGTTGCACACATATCGATTTACCGTTCTATCTAATGATAGCAAATCGGTCGTTACGGAGAACCATTTTCGGCTATGTGATGTGGATGAATCATATCTCTAGAACTATGGCAGTTAAAAAGTTGCTTCCAAAGGCAAAGTTGGTGAGAATTACATTTTAACAGTTTTCAAACGGCGCACACATGAAAAACCGGAATTATTTATTGGAACTAGTTTATATTGTTTTGTCCAGTTGATACTAGGAGTATTGGAGAGCGTGTGAGATTTTCGTAACGGCCCCTTACTACTGTGGTGCCATGGTTCAGACTCGGAGACCCCTAGGCTTTGAAAAGAGCCCGAAAAGGCGGAGAAAAAAAAGCGGTGATCCAGAGGGCCAGCCTCCTCGACGAAAAATATATGTAACTTGACCATGAAAAACAAAACATATCGGATAAACTTCGGAATTCAGACTTGAGCCAATTGCGACCCTCGCTTCGTTTTGAGTGCAAACTTTCGCTCTTATGGGAATGTCCTATTTTCTTCCTTCGGATGAAGAATAATCTTTTTTATAACAATGGAGCGAAAAGTTTAAGATTAGAAAACAAATCTTCAGGACTAAGAAGTGGAAATAGAAAACTTTTTTTTTGCTCTAACGGCATTTAAAAATCTATCGAATGGAATGAACGACGATGGTACTCAACAACTTCCAATGCCATTTCGTCTGTAACAGTTAGCGGACGTAATCAAACTATATGCTGATGCGATAATCAAATTGATGCGATTATGTACTCAGGTTTAATGCCTGATTACGTTTCACGCATGATAAATTCTATGGTGCTCGCTGAACAAAATTTACTTAACGGCAATAAAGTTTTGCGAACATTTTGAATATAACAAGGGTAAATACATTAGAGAGCTGCTAATTTCTATAGTTTGTAGCCGTTCCGAATTTCACAACAAATTGATAATCGAAAATGGTTTCAGAAAATTGCACAATAATGGATCGTTTCATTTGGCGTGTTCGTAAAATTCTCAGAACAGCATGGAACCCTCTGTAGTGTGACTAAAGTGTTATTTACGCCTCATAAGTGCATTTCCATGTATTATTGCTGAAAGGAGTAAGGTGTGCATTGTAGATATAATAATAAATAGCTTCATACCCCGATCCTACGACTAATGAATTATGAAAATTCGTAGGATGCTTCACTATACAACACTTTTTGCTCGGATATGTTCTAAAGATTTATTGACTACATTTCGGGAAGCAGCGACAGACAAAATATAAATCATACGTCCCACTTTTTATTTATTCAAACACTGTGAATTATTGATAGTTTCTTTCGTATACATTCACCACAGGGAGGGATTCATGAACAAAAAGTTGAATCGCTAGAGAAATTGGAAATTTGGCTAGAATAACTGTTCTTTTTTTTTCTTTTTGGATCCCAACATTTAAATACTGTGTTGCTGCACAAAAACGTTGTCATAATAAACGTTCTTATGTTGACCACATTAAATGTGCGGTCTGATGGTTCTGATGTAGGTTAACCCCAGTATTGCGTTGAATGTCTTTGAATTTCTTTATTTCACTTGATACTCGTACATGAACTTGTGTACACAAATGACCAAAAGAATTGTTCCTTTCATATCAATTTTCGACATTTTGCAAAAATTCGTCCAAACGGTGACTCGGTAGAATTAATAATTATGAGATTATACCAACAATGTGATTCTTTGAAAAGTTTGAATCGATCAATTTCCGCAATTTCTAAGCTTGTTTTACAAACGAGAAGTTCACCCATTTTCATTCCATGTTTTTAATTGATTTAAAATGTGTTTTCGTCCATTGCGAACTGAACCTTATTTCATTTTTTTCATTTAAACAATTACACATTTTCTTTCATCCTCTGTTCGTCACCAATGTCTCAAGATGAATTCATAGAGCTTATGCTTTTGCCACAACTTTTGTATGTTGTATGTTTTTGATGTTTGAAGTGCATTTTTGGACCGAAAAGCCGTGAAATATCGCCAAAATCAAATCGCAAAAAAAGTATTATCGATACTTCACAAATTGGCGATGTTTTATTGACGAAAAATATGGGGTCAAGTTATTCGCCACAGGTCGGCCGTAAGTTCGGTCACAGCCCAAAAAAATTGCTGGGAACATTGTTCCAATGAAAGATGGCTCCAGGATTTAGAGATTGGAAGGGTTTGTACACCGTTAGTTCGAGCGGGGTTTTCAATATTGCCTTTTGGGCAATTTCCAATGCAATAAGTCGATAACATAGGAACGGGTCAGCTCAGTGGTAATGTACTGGCTTTTTCCACTAAGAATATCCGGGTTCAATCCTGGTGGGGACAAATACAAGATTTTTTTTTTCATGTATAGCATGAAAGTAACGTTACTAGGCACACCCAGGCTTCATAATTTGGGTAGTTGTGAATTTGGTGCCGCAACCTATCGTACATGGAAGAATGACAAATATGACGTCACCCATATTCGATGAATTCTGTGTACAAATATCTGAGTCTGACTTTGGACGGTGATATAATTAGCACCTGAAAAAATCCTAATGGCAAATTAAAAGCTACCGTTAGGCGTGGTTTGGAATTCAGGTTAACCATGTGGTTCAAAAAATGCCTGCCGGTACACATTTATGGGGCAAACCGGCATTCTAAGACCTACTAGCTTCGGCCCTAGTACATCATAGATGGCACTAGGTTTGTGTGCAATTTACCATTGACACAGTAAAAACGTCGGTAACGAAAGGATCTCTAAGAGAATCCATGTGAGCAAAAGCTCACAAAAAATTGCGGAACAAGTAAATAAAATGATCTAGCCTCTGACCCGGACGGGTTTTAACGGCAGATTATATATATTATATAACTCGATAACGTTGACGGATTTGTTTCGATTGGCAGATTTGCAAACATGTTTTGTTCGAATCAGTTCAATTCGTGTGAAGATGAGTGTAACGCAATCAAACGGCTTACCGAGAGGTACGGTATTCTACTTCTACTAGTTTCTCGTCTCAAAGATGGCACTGAGTTTGCCGCACAGCTTACCACTGGCACAGTGAAAAAAAGGATCTCAATAAATAGAATCACAAACAGCAAAACTAGTAAATTTCTGATCTAGTCTCTAACTCTTCATGGGTTTTTAAGGCAGATTTTTTTTTGGTAGTATTATAAGCGATCATCGAAAAATAATTGTTGATCACCAGAAATAGTTATTTGTGTATCTGTTTTGGACGACTCATTTTAGGCACTTTCGCATGTAGATGATCACCAACACAAAATAAAACTAAATTAATGACCCGATTAGTTACATCTACACTCTACACATAGGTAAATTTCCTAGTGATTTATTACCCACTTCCAGAAAACTGTTTGGAAATACATCTGACCCTAAAGAGGACTGTTTCAGTTTCCTGGTGATCAAAAATTGACTTTTCGATGATGAGTTAAACATTTCCCATTATTAAGTAGCGATAGCTACTGTCTGTCTCCGTCTCTCCGTCTTTTTTTCCAAACGGCTCAACCGATCAACCCAAACTTTTTTTTCCTGAAAGGTACATGCCTCCCATGATTCAAGTTCGAAGATGAGCAAAATCGGCTAAGAAGTTCCGGAGATATGGTCGAAGAAGTGGAGGTCGGACACGAAATTTTCTAGTGTTGTTGAAACTTTTTCGCAAATATCTCAGCAAGTATAGCATGGAAATTCCCCATTTTGGTTTGATGTCACAAAACTGGGATATTTTTTTTGTGCGAATCGGGTCAGGGGTCTGGGCATTGCGACCAATGGAATGGACGAAATTGAGTTTCTTGGCCATATAAGAAACCAATTTTTGGTATATATTTCCTTAACTATGCAATATCATGGGCGCTCTAGCGATGCGCCCGTGACGCAAGTCCCCATACGAATAAAAAATTCGGAAAAATATTCTTCGTAGACTACGGAACCACATATACAGCTAAGTTTTGACTCCTCCCCCCCC
>CM055405.1:60509205-60529177 GCA_029228625.1 Pseudolycoriella hygida
CTCTATAACTTCCCCGAAGAAACCAACTCTCTAAGTATTGTCATTCCGAAGCTAAAATTCGAAAACTTCGAGCATTACCGAAAAACCCTCAAAATTGACCACTTTTTCCCATGCCACGGCTTTTCCAGAATTTTCCCGGAAAAGCGGCATATGAAATTTTTCATTTGGGGCCGAGACTGACATTCCCTGAAAATTTTAAGGAAATCGCTCGAGCGGTTCTCGAGAAAAAAAAAGTAGATAGATAGATAGATACATAGATAGATACATAGATAGATCGTTGACACACCACACAGGAATAAATTTGTTATTACTTACAAAGGTAATTTAACCACTTTTCCATAGGAATTGGTCATCTTTGATTGGCGATATCTCAGCAGCCAATTTTCAACCGATTTTGATGAGTGAGGGCCTGTTGGAAAGCTGCTGCGACGTTGTTTTTAAAAAAAATTTGGAGGGGAAGGGGGGCGAGGGGAAAAACTCAAAACTTCGCCTATACATCCCAAAGGTTTTTGTATGGAGGTTTTTGGGTTTGTGGACGTTTTTTTGGGGTGTGAGGACTGCGCCACGCTCTCCGCCACCGCTCCGAGCATGATTCACTTATTATAATTGAGTGCGAAAAACAAACCTAACTTTCTCTCAACATTCACGTTCCTTTGTGTACTGCAAACACATTTTCACATTTTCGAAAATCTTCCCAAACTATCAATCGCTCAACATTTAACACTTGATATAAACGAGCGAGTATGAGTGGAAAATCCGTACAACTAATAATATATATTCAAGCTCCATCGCACATATCGAAAGATGATTAATGGGCAAACAAGCATTTGCGAAGAGAAAGCTCATCTCATTGAAAAATATTGAAAAAAAAAAAAAAATAAAATATTCCTGTTAACTTGCAAATTAGCTGTTATACGGTTGTGTTTCTCTGCGATTTTTTTTCAAGGATTTATTGGAACAGGGATTTTCAGTGTTTTGTGTGTGCTAGGAATACTTCACTGCGAAATGAAAAGAATATTTATTATGGTTGCTTCCAATGAACAAGCAAAATCGGAATAACACAAAAAAAATATTTAATTTAAATTCATGTAATGGAAGTTTTTTTTTTTGTTCGTCGTATATTTTTAAAAAGATAAATGTGAAAATGATAATTATATTGATGATTGATGGTTCGGTGTCATCGGCTAAATGATAAAACTCTTTTGAATTATTATAAATGGAATGGTGAAAATGATTTGATATATTTCCGTGGAATGCAGTTCAAATAGATGGTGAAGTTTGTTCGATTTGTTCTCAATTTTCATTGAATTTCGCTTTTCAGATGTTCAAATACAACAGTCCTCTACGTCGACTTTAAAGGAAAAGTGATGTATGTGGTGAGCATACATGCTAAAGTCCTCTTCACCTGCTATCCCTAAAATCTACTTTGAATATTATTTCTCTGGAAATTTTCACAATTGAGCAGTGCAACTGGTTTATGACGAGCGAAGAACTTTCTCTGTGTTTTAGTTACTTGAGTTTGTGAATTTCCACATGTCAAGTAAAACACATTAAGTGATGTTTCACAAATTGATCCCCAGGGTAAAACCTAAAACTTTTCTGGAAATCTCCGAAACATCCACGAATTACAGTTCGTTCATCCACTAGATTGATCTTTTCTCTAGTTGGTGAACCTACTGGATCTTGAATCACACGTACGCAGCTTTCAAAAATTTGTAACAATTTGGAATGGAATATGGGATGGAAATAATTTTCAATTTGACACCAGGCTGCGTACTTCGCCATGGTTCAACGGCAAAAAGTAGGAGATTGGTTCAAAAATGAAGCATATCACTGTGGTAGCAATCGTTGACAATAATTTTACGACGCACTAAATTTCATCTTAACACCACGCTGAGTTGTTGAGGGCAACAGCAGCCTAGTGTCAAGGTGAAAATTAGTGCGTTGGAAAGAAATCGTCAATGCTATGAAAGTAACTACAGTTCGTTCATTTTACGCTTAAACTTTGAGATATTTTTGGTTTGTCAGAGATTTAAATGTCATTAACGTCACATTACATAAGATGTATGGATGCACTAGAAACAGATCGCAACGTGTGTCTGATGTATGTGTCTTTATATAGAAAGTTATGGTAGTCTGACATTAATGACATTTAAATCTTTAACAGTACAAATTTTTTTTAAGAGTAAAATGAGCGAACTGTAAAGCCATTTCTAAACAGGGTTGTAACCGGTGCTTAGCTTTACATACCAATTTTTGACACCAAGCTGTTTTCTTTATCATTTTTCAGCGGAACATAGTGCCAGGTGTCTAGTTGAAATGTTTTGCGTCGTAAAGCACTGGCTATTGGATTCATATTTCTCATACAACATTGGCTGGAATGCCACCACCATAACAGAAAAGTCCGTCCGTTCAGGATTAGGGGGTTGAGAGAAGGATCACGTAAGGGGTTGGTATATTTTTTATATCATTGGTAGTTTCCATGCAATTGAGGATTTATGAAGGTTACATTTCTCGATCGATAGTCTCATCAACTACGTTAGTTGGTTCAGGCCTGTAGGTGTAGGGGTCTGCGTAGCTTATTGGACCCGTACGAATTCTTTTCGTTTACCATCATGGTTGTAGCCAGTCGATACAAGAGGGAGCATCGATCATTGACTCCAGATCCCAAATCTGCAAAAAAAATTTTGTCCGTCCGTCAGAATTTCCAATTTTTTTCCCCGAATTCATTGATATAAGTTTTCCAAGTTTCCTAAGGAAAACCGAACTTTCTGGACCAACGGCACCTAATGACTCGAAAGCTAACGGTGTGAAGATGTATTATCCTTTCAAATCGACATAATTGTTGTGTTTGTTACGTTCGGCATTGTCAGCTACTTCACCACCGCTCCTCGAGCTCCATCTTAAATAACTTGGGGCAACTGTATCCATGACAGTAACGTCCCACCCCAATGATTTTCCGTGGCTCCAGGGATGGTATGTAAGACCATCAGGGCGTTTTCCGTCTCGACGAGAAAGACCCGGAGACTCTAGCTTGTTGGGAAAACCAGCTGTCGCAAAGGCGTTGCCGAATATTTTGTTTAGTAGGAAGTAGGATGAAGAATTGTGAGTGGCTTTTAAATGTTGATTCAAGCGGGTGGACTTTAATTTGCCGAAGGTACAGCAGCCATAGTAAAATATTACTTCGATGGGTGTAATTGTACCAAAACGGGAATTTTCTTAATTTTTACCTAGTTTATTTGTAAGTGTCTGGAGTATTTCTCTTTCGAAAAATTGCATCTTAAGGCATGGCGACCATTCGACTCTACGCTTCACAAATTTTGTTGCCTAATCTCAATGCGATAGCGATTCGAGCTGAGTCGTTGTCCAAAAGAAGGCCTAGTTGATGGGATGTAACAGCTTGCAGCCAGTTGGACTAACTAGTAGCAAATCCCACAAAACTTGTCACATTTTTTTTCGGGTTCCATGGGGATCCATTCAGGTGGGTACGAACCGGCTGATATTGAACCGATCGTTGAACACGTGCAGGTCGAATTTTGCTAGGATACGGTCAAAAAATGCTTGAGATTGTTACACAGAAGAAAAATACGCTGGGTGGGCCAGATCTACCAATTTCCTAATCACGAGACCAGCAAATCACAGTGGCAGTGAAGCCTGGGTCCAAGATTTCTCACTTATTTGGTTGTTGGTGATCGATTCTAAAGATAGAAGTTATCTATATCGGACAAAAGTGGCAAGTGTGTGAAAGTTGGGCAACACCTCAACAAATGTTGGAAACGAGGAGACGACAGTGAGCTTCGAAGCAGACGCAGTGCCGGGTGGACGCCCAGCGATGGAAGTATTTTGCACATTAAACAACGCCGTGTTCAAACCATTTTTCAAATTATATGGGATTCCTTCTAGAGTAATAGGTGAACCAAGGACTTGGAATGAGAAGCCTCGTTGAGCACTTTAACGCCGGGCAACAAGATGTTCACTTTTACCAATGTTTCGGACCTCACGTCAGGTGGAGTATTTATGAAGTAGACCTCGCATTTGGTTGGGTTTAATGACAATCCGGATTCGTCTAAAAACGCTAACACTTTAGCCACGTCATCTAAGATGGTGTCCAGATTGTCAACGATTGTGCCGTCGTCCGCGAACCATACGTTCAAACGAGAGTGAAGTGAGTCATTTACAACTTCAATATTGCTAAGCAGAATGCAACCGACGCACAAGGATCTCCTTGTTGAGTCCCTTTTTTGGATTCAATAATAGCATCACTGAAGAAGAGAGTAGAAGGACAGCTGCAGGCTTGGCGCAGCATAGGGAAAAGGGATGGGACTGACTCTTTGATCGTTTTCAGCATCAATTTTCTGAATAACTCGTTAAATGCATTCTTGAAATCGAATTTTAGAATTGTGGTGGAGCGCCGTGTTGAGCCTCGATGAAAGCCAGTACACGGCATGTACGATCACTTCAGCGCCACCTTGGATACTGACTGAAAAGTAAAGGAATGTCCTACAGTTTAAGGGGAAGATTTTTTGATTTTGAGCCATTGGGCCATTGGGTCCTCCGGTAAACAGGGGGCTGGAGTCGAGGCTTGCGACCTGGCTCTAGGACACATGACCGTGAGCGAGTGTGGAAAAATAATTGCAACGAAAGATCAAGAAAAGAAAGCCAACGGAGCATGGCCTCATTCGGATTGCTCGAGGCTTTCGGTGACGGCTCGGAAACGTTTAAAGGACATAGCGGTTGGATCCTGGAATGTAAGATGTCAGACTTACAGATCAGGGGGACTTATAAAACTGACAAAAGAGCTTAGGAAAGCTAAAATCGACGTTGCTGCCATCCAGGAGAGCGGATACAATAAAGATGCTCAAACTTCCCGCTATAATGGCTACACAATATACCATAGCAGCAACAGTCGTAACCATGTACTTGGCACTGCCTTCCTGGTAACCAGTAAATCTAACCACCTGGTACTGAACTTCCGAAAGGTCAATGAGCGATTATGTGTACTAAGAATAAAAGGCCGCTTTAAGAACTACTCCTTGATTAACGTACACGCCCCTCATAACGAAGCGTCTGAGGATGACAAGGACATTTATTATGAGGCGCTCGCAAAAGCCTACGATGAAGTGCCGGCGCACGACATCAAAATCGTTTTAGGAGACTTCAATGCCAAAGAAGGCAAGGAGGAAGTTTTCAGACCAACGATAGGAAGATACAGTCTACACGACGACACAAATGAAAACGGACAGCGCATGATATTATTCGCAGCTGAAAGAAACCTCGTAGTGAAAAGTACCTTCCACAAACACAAAAGTAGGCACCTGGTTACCTGGAATCACCCCAATGTCAACCTCCCGTCTAGTCAGATAGACCACCTTCTGATTAGCGGTAGACACCTCACTGACGTCATTGACGTCAAGACATGTTGGAGAGCAAATGTCGACTCTGATCACTATCTTGTGGTGTCAACACTGAGAGCACACCTGGCCCGGTTTCATAATGGTCAACGGGAAACTGTGAGGCGATACGCAGTGGACAGACTACGCGACCAACAAATAGCTGCGACATTTGCTGAAAGCATTAGCACGAAGCTTCGGCAACTACAACAAGCTCAGCCAGGCGATACTCCTCCTGACTGGCAATCAGTGAGTGAAGTAATCAAACAAGAAGCAAACACAACCGTAGGATATCAGAGTCCTATAGATTTCAAGACCTGGTTTGACGCAGAATGTGCTAATGTGACTGAAAACAAAAATGCGGCACGATTAGTGTGGGAAACAGCAAGGACGAGAGAACAAAAAGCGACGGCCTTTGAGTACTACAGAGAACTGCGTAAAAATGAAAAACGAGTGCACCGGCGTAAAAAGAAAGAGCAAAAGTGCAGGACGCTGCTCGAACTCGAGAGATTACGTAGCGCAAATGAGTCTTGTAAGTTCTATAAAAGAATTAACAGTCAAAGGAAAGGGTACAGCTCCCAAATGACCTTGTGCAGAGCAGCTGATGGCACATTGCTGACCACAAGAAAGGATGTTCTGGAGCGATTTAAAGAACATTTTAACACGCTTTACAACGAGGAGAGTGATGAAGCCTTTGATAATGATAATGATGTTTCCACACTTAGCGACGACGGTCGTATCGTGTCAGCACCAACATTTGAGGAAGTCTCGGCGGCAATTAATTCACTAAAAAACAACAAAGCTTCCGGCCCGGATAATATTCCAGCTGAACTGCTGAAGATGGGTGGTGAAGAATTGCCGAAAGTGATGCACATGATAGTTGAGCGGATATGGAACACTGAAACGTTACCTGAACAGTGGTTAGAGGGAGCCATTATACCTCTACACAAGAAGGGCGATAAACTAGAGTGCAAAAACTACCGTGGGATAACATTGCTGAACACGGCTTATAAAGTTTTTGCTGGAGTGCTTAGAGAACGACTATCACCGCGTGCCGAGACTGTCATTGGGGAGTACCAAAGCGGATTCAGACTGGATCGATCAACCACAGACCAAATATTTAATCTCCGTCTGATTCTGCAAAGGGGCAGAGAGTTTCAAATCCAGACGTACCATCTTTTCATAGACTTTATACAGGCTTACGACAGGGCCAAACGAAAGGAACTGTATATAGCGATGAAGGAGCTGGGATTTGAAACGAAGTTGATCTGATTGGTGAAGGCACCAGATGTCGGGTCAAGGTGCAAAATGACCTGTCAAATGAGTTTGCTGTAGGAGAAGGGTTGAAACAGGGAGATGGACTGTCCTGTTTACTCTTTAATTTGTCGTTAGAAATGGCGATGAGGCGTGCTGGCATTAAGACGAACAAAACACTGGCAAATGGAACAATACAAGTACTGGGCTTTGCAGATGACTTGGACCTCGCTAGTCGAACACACGCAGCAGCAAATGACACTTTCACAAATCTTAAGACCCAAGCGGAAAGAATGGGATTGTTGATCAACGAGACCAAAACCAAGTACATGAAGATCACGCCAAATTCGGTAGCCGGTCAACAAGGTAACTCGATAACAATTGGGGAACTCAACATAGAGGTGGTAGAAGAGTTCACATATCTTGGTGTTCTAATACGACCCGACGGTGATACAACACCTGAGATCCAGAGGCGTATTATGGCGGCAAGCAGATATTATTTCGGGTTAAATAAACAATTGCGCTCAAAGTTGCTATCAAAGAAAACAAAGTGCCAAATCTACAAAACTCTTATACGTCCAGTGCTGATGTACGGCTGTGAATCCTGGACTGTGAAAAAGAGTGATGAGCGGATGCTCCTAACATTCGAGCGTAAAGTCCTTCGCACGATCTTTGGGGCGGTGCGCGAGAATGAAAGGTGGCGAACAAGATACAACTTCGAATTACAACGTGACTTTGGCGAACCGAATATACTGGCAGTGGTAAAAGTCCAGCGATTGAGGTGGGCAGGGCATTTAGTGCGCATGGATGAAAGCAGGGCCCCCTCAACATTATTCCGAAACAATCCTGACGGGCAAAGAGGTGTTGGCCGCCCAAAAATGCGTTGGATCGATGGCATCGAATCAGATCTGCGTGATTTAGGAATAAGGAGCTGGCAGGGAGCGGCGAGAGATAGGCGCCGGTGGAAGGACGTTCTGGATCAGGCCAGGGCCCACAAGTGGCTGTAGCGCCGGAAAAGTAAGTAAGTAAGTAGGGCTCAGCGAGACACCAACGTGGGGTTTGTTAACATAAATCAGGTTAATCGTAACCAATTTTCAAAATCTTTTTTTTTTCCTGAAAGATAATTGAATGAATGATAGCGAATTAGAATTTGGGTAAAATCCGTTAAGAACTGTTGAAGTTATGGTTTGTTATAGGTTGGTGAAACTTTTCCACTTATATCTCTGCGAATTTGAACGGAATGGGCTCTTGAAGGCTTTAAATAACAGATATGAATATCAGAAAGTCACGGAAATTAAATTAATTAAAATCTGTAGATTAGTTCGGGCTGTAGAGTCCTTAGTATGGGTCCAACTCTAGCTACGCGACCCTAAACGATAGTTAGTGGTTTTTTGTGAATATTTCCCTATTGATGAGATTTTTTTCATTGTTGTTGAGAAGAAAGTAGCTAGCATTTTTGTCCATGGAAGCATAGGTCAGAGACCTTTCCTTTGGTGAAAAAAGTTTTTTTTTTTAAACTTTCAGCTTTTTTATCAATCAAGGTTTTTCGCCGTTGCTTCTGACGGGTTTTTCCATATTGCCTTTCGGCAATTTCCAATCCAATTTGTGGATATAATTTCATACACTTGCCTTAACTCTCGGCAATATTTACTTAGATACGTTCGAGTCTTTTTGCCACATCTATTATCATGCATACGTGTCCCTTGCGTAATGCTGTTCATAGGTTGTTTTGGCATGACATTTTTGCTTGATTGGTAGAAATAAAATACAAATTTGCGAAAATGCGCTTTGATAAAAAAAATAAATTTTTAATTTGTCAAAGTTCTAGAAGGCAATAAAAGAACATAGTTGTACATCTTTACAAGAGCAACATAGTTTCTATTAATATAACAAATATATAATTTCAGTAAAAGTTAAGTTTCAAAAACGTTATTTACTTTCATTCTTATTGGCTTATTTAGAACAAATAAATTGACGGATTAAAATATTAGCACAACATGTTTAGCTATTTGCTGAAAATAGTTTTCTAAAATTATTTTACAAAACGTTCCTTGAGGTTTCGCTCATTATTTAGAGTGGAAAATTATAATAAATCAAAATTTCATAACTTTTCCTTGAACTAAGACGTTTATTTTAATTGAAATTCTTTACTCGACAAACTTTGTTTGGGGTATTTGTGGATTGTTTTGAAAGACAATTTAAAGGAAAATTCACTTAAAAAGCGTGAAACAGTACAACAATTTTAATTTGTTGTTTTAATTTTTAAAGAGCGTGGTAAACAATAAGCTGAAATTGAACGCATTAGATTCAGCACAAAAAACAATCAATTTTACGTGATGATCCGTTGCATGTTCTTATCACAATTATAAGAGAGCTATTAACATAAACTGAGACAGTAAAACTGCTAGCGAAAATGAGCCTTTTTTTTAGTCACACTTGCAGAAAAGAAAGACATTTGAGGATTGCTAAGAAGTCTAGGATTCATTTACCACTTTGGAACCGTTTAAGATTAAAAAAGAAATTTGATTGATGCCTTCCAACTTCGTAAAAATGAAAGCTCAAAAGGAATTTTCAACTCAAGTGGAAACGAAGTCCAATCTTTTTTAAAAAATATAATCAATAAGAAAATAAGGGGCCGTTCACTTCCGTCCCATACTCATCGTGAAGTGAGCTGCAGTTGCGACCGAAGCTAACTGCATTGCAAACAAAATCAGCTCATTTCATTCATAAATTTACCAAAATCAGCTGAATTCATTGAAAAATTCTAAATTGAGCTGATTTTCTAGCAATATGCTAACTTGCTAACGATGCTAACTTGGTCGCAAATGCAGCTAACTTCACGTTGAGTATTTCTTGTAAAAATCAAAACAAAAGACTGTCACGTCCTTGGACCTAACACAAAAACGGTCAATGTCAACATCTTAGAACCGTCACGGCCAGAGACATGATATGGCAGCTGGGTTTCCCAGATAGACTACAAATCTGATGAAGTGGTGACGAAACGTCAAGTGATGATGACATATTTGCCCACTTTCGAAGTTTATCTGGGGAACCCAGCTACCATCCCCATGGTATTTGCGTCCTATTGTTGCCCCATTGACTCCCAACAGGTGTTAGATAATTTATGAACAACCACTGATGGAAATGTTAGTTTTTTTCATTATTTTGGGAAATTTAATTGTCTTTCGTAATATTTGGATCATTTTAGTTCTTTAAAAGTTTTAGTTTTATTTTGATTTTGTCATAAGAACTGTAGTTCATGAGGCTTAATAACAGATTTACATTCACAATTAGTAATCTTTTGGTAAAAAAATAAAAAAAACTCGCCTCAAAATATACATTTTTTTTAAAAAGGGAAACTCTAAAAAACAGTTCAAAACAAATTGCCGCATGGTACTAGTTGATACACAAGCAAACCTAAATCTAAGTACTACCACAATATAGAGACTCAATGTTATGGACGTATGTCATTTTGCGTTTAAAGCAACAAAAAACGAAGTGCAGTTTCGTATTAATTTTGTATAAGTTCTTCCAAATAGCAGAATTTATAAAGATAAATCCAATCAAAATCCTAAAATTTTCAAAAGGGGAAAATACAACTCCAAAACATGGCCCCTAATTAAAACTTATAGGTAAGGGAGTCATTTTTTTAGAGACTCCAAGTTCACTTTAGCTTATTCGAATTCGCTTTCTGGAAGTAAATCGTACCAGGAAGTTAAACCTTGTTGAGATATCTCTGGTTCGTTGAGTGGAATCTTGAGCTAAAAATCAATTAATGGATGAACTAGAAGCTAGTAAGTGACACAAAAACAAATACCATTCCAATGACTGGACTTCCTCCACTAAGAAAACCTTTCTGAGTTGCAACAGTAACTTCAAGTTCAGTTGTTAAAAGCTCCGCTGCCGAGATAATGTACTCGTACGTTGAATCGTAGACAGGGTTGCAATTGTCTTTAACAACAATTGTTTTGCGTTTCGATTCCTTGGAGCGACCGGGAAGCAGATACAGCTTCACGTACGGATCGGGTATATTTGATGGATCTTTCAAAGGAATATTCCTAGAAACAAATTTTATTTGAGTCTAATGCACAACCAACAAGAAGAAAGAATAATTTTACATGATTTTGTGGACTATAACAACAAGACGCTGACGTTGTACGCTATATCTCAGTGTCAATTGAATTCGTCCCCTTCCAGCGATGCCAGCAGATGATGTAATGCTCGGTGTACGATGCAATAGACTAGAACCTTGTTCGCTTAAGTCAGGCGATGGAGATGTGGAAGTTTTTGACGCTGTGGTTGCAACGTTAACTTCTTCTTGAGCCAATCCCGAGTCGTTGTCATTACCGTACGAATGATTCGACATTCTCGAATCTTGCTTTCGCAACGGCGGAACCGGTGACGCGTCCGATTTTGATCCATCCCGCGATAGTTCTTCGATAGTGTCACCTTTCTCTGCAATAATTGCCTGAGCATCATCTTCCAAATTCGGTGCCTTCTTAAATATTCGCAATGCCAATGTCATCGTTATTTTGGATTCGGGACCCGAATTCTTCAATTGGAACGGTTGTGACACGATTTCCATGTTTGTTTTTTCGAGTAGAGCACTCAATGTATAGGTGAAGCGACCTAATTCCTTATCTGTTTTTTGATCCACGATTCGTAGTTGTAGAGTGTCATTGTCAGGATTGGCTACTAAAAATGTAAAGCCCTGTTCCCATATTGGCGCATCTGTTCTCATTTGAACTGAAGTTTGTTCACTGCGTTTTCCAACGCTAAGCACTAAGTAGGGATCTGGCTTACTTTGTGGACGAGCCAACTAAAAATTACAACATTTTTCAGATAAATCGCGTTGGAATTGCTCTTTGTATTGGTTGTCTTACGGGTAAATCTGTTGCCGAGTCAATGAAAACAGTCAAAAGTGCGGTGTTCATTGAACTAACTCTTAGTAACTGAGTTTCTTCAAGTGCCTGAAATTTGGTTGATCAGTCGAGGGTTCATCAATTAATAATAAGGTTCGCAATTGACTTACACTTTGTAAATCATTTGGATTGGCCGTTAAATTCATCCAAGTCAGTCGTATGTGAACCATTCCATGCTTAGCGTCTTCAAGAGTCAGCCACTAAAAAGTTACAAATTTTAAATCAAACGGAAAAAAATCAGGATTTCATTTGACTTACAGTGTCGACTAATCCACGTTTAACTGCGTTGCTGATTTCGACAGTTGCTCTGAAATTGAAGTGACATTGAAAAAATATACAACTCTACCTTCCCCTACAACTTCAACTAGAATGGCTACTTTGCAAGAAATCGACAAAACTTAAAGCGGATAACCGACGGCATTTCCTAAAAGCGTGTTAAGTGTATTGGTAAGGTTCAAGCAATCACTGGGAACAATCGCAGGTTTTTAAGGATAAACGCACCGTACATCGATCGAAATTATTGAAAACTTTGTGCGTGCTTTTGGCAAGAATTCAAAACTCTTATTGTGTTTCTGAAGCCATAATGCAGTTTATTTTTTTATGTAACTTCTTCTAACCGTCTTTATTGGGGAAGTGCATTGATCGTTGAAGTATATTGCATAAATAAATCGTCGCAATCGTTTACTTACTGCGCAAAAGACCTGTCAAAACTGAAAACAATAAAGTGAAACGATACTTGGAAATTACCAAAGTTGCAAAGCTCACGGAAAAGCAACCTCTAATTGCGAAGCCATCTAGTCGTTGAAATAGTTTTTGATGTCTTGTCTTTGGGTGTTTCACAAAGAAATGATATGAAACTTTAGTAGAAATGCAGAAGGTTGGTGCTGGGGTTTTAAAATCATAAAACGGTTTTGACACCACACTAAGTGTAAAATTATTTTCTAAAGGAGGATGGAGAATGTTAAGAAGAAGAAGCTTCAAGTAACCATTCAATGAGTAGCTTAACAAGAAGATTATACGATCATTTTTTTAACTTGTCTAGCGGAAAGTTCAATTATATTTATCCTCATACCAAACTTATCGCCGCAAACTGAATTTTTAAGTAGGAGACTATTTGCACATTGTGCAGACAGTCTCTTCTATATATTGTTGGCTATTTGCACTGTGTGCAAATAGCCGAAGGTATATAGAAGAGACTGTTGCGCACAGTGCAAATAGCCCACAATATATACAAGAGACTGCTTGCACATAGTGCAAATAGCCAACAATATTGCACACTTAGACGAATGTTCCGGTCATTCGTAGTAATTCTAGTTTCGTTACCCCAAATTTTTTTGTGACGTTTTGTAAAAGGAAAACTTCCTTAGCTTCGTTGCCTACCTAGTTTTTACAGCACTTTTTAAAAGGAAAACCTTCCTAGTTTTATTCGCCATCTCGTTCTTCTGACATTTTCTCTATATTGAAGAGTCGTTTGTTAATGTCTCTCTTAAAGGATTTGCTGAGTGTTCTTAAAAGGAAAAGTTTTCCAGCTTCGTTATCTACTTAGTTTTTGTGACATTTCGTAAAAGGAAAAGTTCCCTAGCTTCGTTAGCCAGCTAGTTTTCGATACATTTCCTAAAAGGAAAAGTTTTCCATCTTCGTTAGCCACCTACTTTTTGTGACATTTCGTAAAAGGAAAAGTTTTCTACTTTCGTTAGCCACCATACATACATGTACAAATACATACACATATCATGTACATATTATAAAATTGATGATAAATTACATTGAAAACTTTCTTCTTTGTGTAAGAGTTTTGGTTGAATGTTACATATGTCTTTCCGTGTGCAAATAGTCTCTTCTATATAATAATAATAATAATAATAATCTGCCTTAACAACCCATGCAGGGTTAGGGGCTAGATCATTATTTACTAGTTTCGCTACTTTTTGTGGTTCTACTATTTGAGATCCTTTCATTACCGGAAAGTTTTTACTGTGCCAGTGGTAAGCTGTGCGACAAACCCAGTGCCATCCATGAGATGTACTAGGAACGAAACTAGTAGGAGTAGAATACCGGTATATTGTTGGCTATTTGCACAATGTGCAAGAAGTCTTTTCGAATTTTTAAACAAACACAAAAGAGATTTCCGCAGGACAAGTTTTAATAACTGAACAATATTTGATTCGAATAGATGGCACCGTAGACTAAACAACATTGGAAGAAAATAGGTTGACTCGATCCCAATCGAAAAATGGAACGTTGTCAGTCTAAGAACTTTGGGAGTAGTCCGAAAGCATCATTCCATGTTGAGAAAACTTATCGGCCGTACAACGGTGGTGTCTATCTTCAGTGTTGCTTGTAACCACCTTGGTATTTCATTCCAAAACCTCAAAAGCTTAAAAATTTCGACCCGCAGCCAGCCATAAGCTTTTTCCAATAATTCTATCAGTCAATGAAAATGTAAAATGCGGAAAATTGTTTAGAAGCTAATAGAAAGCCTAAACGCTAGGAAGCCTCAACTTACAAAAAACGCCTCGTGTTCAGCCAATTGCTAAAATAACTTAGTGAAAGCAATAAAAAAGTCGAACTAAATACGCATCACATATTTACTGATCAAAGTCCACAACACTTTACTAACTTTTTCTAAATACTTGGTGTTTTTTTGGTAAGAAATGTAAAAAAATGTTTGAATGTTTGAAGTGATTAATATAAAATTAGTAAAGCAAACCTTCCAAGCGGATCATGTTCTCCGGTTCGATCCCAGTCGAACAGTTTTATTCCAAGCAATGTAAGATGTGACACATCAATGCAAGCCTGTAAACCATAATTACATCTCGTGGTGGTTTGTTTCTTGTTTAATGTACAGAACACAAACAGTGACAAAAAACTCTCAATACTCGTGGATTACATCATGTTTTTTAGTTAGTCATTTCAATGTTAAGTCACGAAAATTAAATTTATATTAATTTATCAACAGTAGGGAAAGTAATAAAGTATAGTTGGACTGAGAATAAAGTTTATAATGAAAATATCAACAATTTAAGAAAGCGTTAACAAATTAGGTTAATCAACAAAATTAAAACGACAATAAAACCATCACCACCTTCCAAGTAAATCATCATTTTCAACGCCAGGGAAAACCGGATCCCAGTCCCATAATTCGAATGTTATTTTTTGTCCCAAAACAGCTAATATTTCCGCCTTTAAAAATATTTTTAAATTTTATTTCAGCGACATTAGAAATGCCTTAAAATAATGCAAGAAATGACAACTATGCAAAAGCAAAAATGGCAACGAATGGGAAGGTAAGAGCTACTCAATTTGCACATCAATTAAAACTCATACACAAATTCTCCTACCTTTGTTTTAATGTTGGTCAGTCGATTAATTATAATTTAATGTACAAATTCACCATTTAACTCTCAAGACTTCAACACTCAACACTGACGAAAATACGGTTCTAACCACAACCGAGCAATTTACTAAGACATTTTCAAAATTTTCCAAAAATTCTCACCTTCCTAATTTTTCATCGTCACTGGTATCGTCTTCATCCAATAGAACAATGCTTAACGCTTGGCCAGATTCAGCTAGCACTACAGCCTGATGAAGTATTTATGACAAGATCATGACAAATAATTGTTCTTTTATTTGCAACGAAAACATGATAGAGATAGAAGAGGAGGAGGAGAAGGAAGTGGTGGCGAAAAGAAAATGTGTAGAAACTTAAAATATTTATTGTGAGAGTATTGTAGTGTGTAAGAGTTTTACGTAATTTGTTGTTTAGAAAAAGAAGATTTATATAGATGCAGAAGTTGAAAGTGCTGGATTTAGTGAAGGGAGCATTTTCAAATATTCAAAAACGTTCAAAATGGATGCTGAAATAGATGATTTTCAACTATACAAGATTCGGTAAACATTAAATTCAACGTTATTTTGTTATACAAAATTGAGAAGCAACTAATAGCCGGAGGACCTTTTTTCCGAAATTTTCCGGCAGAGTCGGAAGGATGAAAATGAATCGGAAATTTTAGATGAATTAACAAAACGTCTAATAAAAAAGTTCTTCGAATGCCTGAGGAAGACAACATTGGATGCAAGGCTATTGGACGTATTGGACGTACATGCAGATTGCATGAAACATTTATGCAAAGTTTGAAAGGCAACGAGAGTTGAGAGTAGGTGAAAAACATCTGCGAAAAATATGAAAGATGGGAGAAAAAAGAGAAAAGACAAAGTATATGAAGAGAAAGAATTCTTCTAAAATTCCGTAGGAAAAAAGTGTGTGGCATTTAAGTTTTTCTCACTTTATCGAACATAAACGTTTGGTATTTTAGTTCTCCTTCGATTGATGCGATTTTGTACTCAAATATTCAATTCATTAATTAATTAGAAGCGTAAGCTACGTAACTTAAAAATTTCGACATATAAGTTGTTCTAGTTTTGCAAAACCATATTGATGTGAAACAAAATGCAAAAAAGAAGAATACGGTCGGTAAGTACATAAGAATATTTATAAATTTTAACAGCGAAAAAGAAACAGACAATTTTTCGCTGACGTTTATACAATAAAGCGAAATAATTTCATAAAATTGAAATAAAAGTTTTCCGTTGTCTAAATGTGTGAAAAGTTTGCTAAAGTGCATACTTGATAAACTTGATATAAACGTTTGCGTTTTCAGAAAGTCAACTATTTTTTGATTATTTATTTCAAGAGCTTTTAATAAACCGAATACTGGGAAATCTACAGTTTATCAAAGAGTTAACATGAGGTCGTTAATTTGTATTACAAAAGAGTCTTGTCAGCAACAAAACCATACTTTTGACGTCGTTGGCATCGCTGCTTGGATTATACGAACTCTATACATATACACATATTTGATGTTACTGGACCCGTACGAAGTACAAAGGTCCTATACGTTTACTACAAACAATTTTATTGTACCATGGGGTAGGTCGAGGTGGGAGTTGAGGGGTTGCATCTTTTATCGTGTAGATATGACGAATCAGCAATAAAAAAAATGTCCGTCCGCCCGTCTCCACTTTTTGTCCAAAGGGCTCAACCGATCAGCCTAAACTTTTTTCCCTGAAATGTACATGCCTCCCATAATTCAAGTTCGAAGATGAGCAAAATCAGCTAAGAAGTTGCGGAGATATGGACGAAGAAATGAAGGTCGGACATGAAATTTTCGAGGTTCGATGAAACTTTTTCGCAAATATCTCAGCAAGTATAGCACGCAAATTCCTCATGAATGAAATGAATGCATTTGATGTCACAAACCTTGGAAAAATTTTTTGTGGGGATCGGGTCAGGGGTCTGGGCAGTGGAACCAATGGAATGGACGAAATTGAATTTCTTGGCCACATAAGAAAACAGTTTTTAGTCTTTATTTACATAACTATGCAATATGGAGATTTACTGTCGAAGGCAAAGTTGTAGAGAATTCAATTTAAGCGAACACGTATTTCAGGGCTTTGGGGAAATATAGCGGGGGAAATTTTAAATTGGAAATCAATTATGACATTTCGGCCTTCATTATTTCGGTATATTACCTTCTATGGATGAAAAGAACAGAAAACGTCGGATTGTTATTTGTATATTTAGATACGTTCGAGTCTCTTTGCCACATCTATTCTGATACGTACGGGTATTTGGTTATGTTTTTGACATCGATTAGCAAAGCTTTTTACTGTTGCTAGATCTGAAGGTTGCCAAGAGGATTTTATGGCTACGGTATTTGGTGTACGCAGAGTCGCTATAAGCACTTAAGGGAGCAAATCAAATCTTCGACCAGTAAGGAAACTTGACAACTAGACATAATCGGCAACTATGTCAAGACTTGAGTAAAAAATTGAAAAAAGTTCCATTTCGAAAACGCAAATTGCTTTCGCTTTTCTTGTTGTCTTCTCTGATCTGATCTGAGTTGAATCAACGGTTTATTCTCAAAATCAAGTGAAACTTGGTAAAAGGCAAGTTTCTTAGCGACGCTATCGCTAAAAATGAAAATTGCTGGCGCTAAGCGCTGACGTCCGAAAATATTAGCGGCACTAATGAATTTGCTAACGAAAATATATGAACTGCAATCAATTTTATTTATTTAGGGACATTAGGTCGCTATTAGCGAAGAAATTTTCAAATTAGCTTCGATATTAGCGGCGTTACTAACTAACGATTTTAGCGTCGCAATCTCTACTCTGGTAATATTTTTTAAGCTTCGGGCGGATTCAATTTTCGATGAAACAGCTTCTTATTTCACTTTATTCCGCGATATTCGAATAAATTTGAAGAACAAAGCTTTTACACGAACGAACGTAGCATTTTAATTCAAATGACAGAAATGAACATTAAATTGAAACGACGAATATCCAATCGAATGTAACATGCTAATTAAATGAAAATTAAAATATCTTAAGCTCAAACAAATTGTGAATAGAACGATGCGGATATTTTGTTGTTGTTGATTTATCCTACCTACAGTTGGTGGGGACTTTTTTGTATTTAACTGTGAATCAAGTGAATTATATCAACCACAAAAATAAAATAAAAAATGAAAACGAAAAAAAAGGAGGAAAGAAACAAAAAAAAAAAAAAAACGTAAAACACTTAACACGAAACAGAAAGAAAAATGGAAAATTTTTACCTCACACCAATAATCCCATTTGGGATTGACATTGTTGTCAATGGTTTGTGTTCGAAATTGTTGTGCTCCAACGGTGACAATTGCGTATGGATCGGATTTTCCTTTACCCAACATGCTGATATCTTTTTTCATCAAATTTTTCGCCTCCACGACGTGAATACGAAGAACTCCCTGAGTTTTTAATTAAAATTGTTAAAAGATCATTTCGGAAAAACTGGATATCCCAGACCTCTGGCTCTGGCATTTTAAGAACATGTGCCGCAACGGAATCACTTAAAGTAATTGGCAATTTATTTGGGAGAACCATAATAGCGCCGATTTGTTCCACAATGATTTTACGCAACATATCACTGAGTCCTGGCATGTCCAACAAATCAACAATACCAACGAGATTGAAGTCGACGTTTGGATTATTTAAAAAGAAAATTTGAAGACCGCCAACCAACGGCATTTTTGCGATTAACGGTTTCATAATTACACGAACCATGCCCTGAATTTGGAAGTGCTTTAATCCACCACGCACTCCTGCCAGTTGAAAATTAATATCACAATCACTAGTGTATGAGAGATCCAAATCCATAATAATTTCATTGCGCGAAACATTTTTCTCGTAAACTTTTACGCCACCGATTCGGGGTGGAACTTGTCCCAGAATAATTCGATCAAATTTAAATCCATTAAGTTTATAGCCCGCCAAGGCCTTGGCTACGTTCGGTTCAATCTTATTCTTAACAAGATCTTTAGCGAAGTAGTTGGCGTTTGGCCACACCTGTTGAAGGATCTGCACAACACACATTTCTTATACCTAATTTATTATCATCATTCATCAAATGTATTACCTTGTTCACCCATTCGCATCTGTCAACGTCAGGAAAATACACCTTTAGCATGAAAAGGAAATCATTCGATTGTCTAATTCCATTCCGTTAACGATACAAAATACTTTACCCATGCTGGTAAATCCGTTATTTTCGCTAAAATAACATCACGTTCATTTGAAATGGCCGATAAAATGGAAATATCTCGCTTCATCTGTGATGACTTCTTCCATTGCTCTCGTGTAACGGAAAAAATGATCGGTGTAATCAACCAAGCCATTGACCATCCCATGTAACCAACGAAATAAATTGCACCGACGACTGCCACCTTCTTCAAAACCGAATATACGATGCTGAATATGGTGTCGTCATTGGATACTGGCTTGGTATCGTCATTAGAATTTGATTTTGGATCGTCTGGTTTCGATTGCAGTTCTTTGCTGGCAACCGTCATGGTGTCGGGGCTCAAAATGGGGTCGGACGAGCTGCAACGAAGTGCTTATTGTAGGAATGTTCAGATTTTGTGACATGAGTGACAGGACAAGTTTGTGTACTTCGGAGCCAAAAGTTTAACGTAATATTCGTTAAATTGGGTAATCTGCTTAGCAGAAATAATTCCAAATGCAAAATAACCAAACGAATTCATAATTCCTGTACTTCAAAGCGTTCAAAACACTACTTCACCTAGTCGTTCGTTTTGATTTACGTGGTATATAAAAAAGTGCGCTGTTCATAGAAGTCATCATTCTGTGACCGAGTGTGCTGATATACACATGGTCTAGCAGGCAAGGTTTACTGATGAGTCGTAAACGACGAAATCAGGACTTTAGTTTGTTAAATCTTTGAAGTGTACCCACTCGGTAAGTTGATTTACACAGTGTGCGATGCGATAGGTAAATGGCTCATAACGTACGTGTAGTCAGAGTAGTCGGTAAATTTTATGCGACGTGTTTGTTTTGATATAG
>CM055405.1:60529677-60586778 GCA_029228625.1 Pseudolycoriella hygida
TGAAATAAGATGTTTTGTAGATTTCAACTTACCTGGTGGGTTACACGTTAAAACATAGTACAGAGGAACACTGTTTATGAGTAATATTACAAGTGTGCGTTACGGTAACTCGCCCCTCCGGGGCTCGTTACCGTAAACATCGCACACCTGTAATATTACTCATAACAGTGTTCCTCTGTAATATACTATTGAAGACTCGTTTGTAATAAATGAATTATGAAGGGTACTGTAATGTTAACATGAGTGACGATTAAGTTGAATCAAAGTCCGGATGCAAACTCTGCCTCTCATATTTGTGATGTTGTCGACCGTCGTTTTGAAATACAAGATTGGATCCGTGTAGGACGTTGCTTTTACTTACACCTGTTAGGTAATCGGAGAGATGAATTAATGAAAATCAGTTAAGAACTTCCGAAGAGACGGACAACATAGTCTTTTGAGGGTCAACGTTTTCGCCACCAAATCGGTGCGATAGTTGTTTTTTAAAGTTTTCAGGGATGATAAGTTACCCTAAGAAACTAACCAAAAAAATTTGATGAAAATCGATTCGGGCTGTAGGATGCGTGGTACACCTCTGGTTCGTAGCAGTATTACATTTTGGGCAATTTCAAATGCACTTTAATTTCACTCTTCGATATTCCTTATGACAGACTAGGCCTAGGATTTGTAAGGAATCGTACGGGTCTTGTAGCTTACGTTTTCTTATTCGATTCGATAGAGGAATTCAACGTAGTGTGCTTATTTTATTTGAAACAAAGCTTTCGATGTTTAAATTTAGAAGCATGCAAAAAATATGCATAATAAGGTGTAGCGTTTTTTTAGAATAAATTTCCATTTTTCAAGCATGAGGGTGAGAACAATCAAGTTCAGTACTTGGTACCATAGTACGGCTTCTTCGGCTGGACAGCTGCATGAGGACTGAGTGTATTTGAACGATAAACACTTCTGAGATACGTGGCTACAACTTAGCGTACGAATGGGTTCAAAAAACATCCACCTTCCTTCCAAGAAACATCATCATGGTTTTTTCAGTAAATTTTCGGAGTTTGGACGACCTTGTCTCATTTAAATGGAATACATACATACATTTAAATGGAAGGCAAAAAGATAGTGTTACGGCTTTTTTCTAGGGCATGACATGAGCTGTCAAATGCATATAGGGTTGTCGATCGATGTGCGCGGGTCGGACACCGATGCCCTGTCTGAGCGGTCAAATTTCCATAAAAAGTCCTAGGACGAAAATATCGTTTTCCAAAACTTTCCCAACTACTATGGTACCGAAAACTCAGGTACGCACGGGAAGGAAGACAATTAAAAAAAAGGATCACTTACATAGTAATCAGAGAACCATTCTGGACTGTTCTAACCTCAAAAAATAAAATACATTTTAAAAAACACTACACCCTAATGCATAACTTGTGACTTATTGTTCAATTCAATGGAATGGAAGCTGATAATGTCGTAACACTCGTTAACTAAAACCTTATCTGCCGACAAATTACTAATCAACATATTTTTATTTTGGTAAAATTCGGCTCACATCTAATAAAGAAATAAACGAACGAATTCTTTACGGCATTTTTTATGTTTTATTAGTAAAAAATTGACAAGATGACTAAGAGAGCACTAATTGGGAATGTAATACAAAGTTCGCTTAAAACAAACTAAATGACTTAATGATTTTACGATACGATCTTATTTTATGGTAGCTAAGAATCATTGTTGATTTTCGGTATGACTAAGTTTCGTTACAGCGAGTACAAAAGATTAGTTTCCAGGATGTTGCAGGATACAATTGACTCAGAACGAATTCGGTTATTATAGGACTTCGGGTCATGCCAAAATTTAAGTTTGAATACACTGAGGTCAACTGAATCAGTTTACCAATTGAGAGAAATCATATAAGAAATAGTGGCATAAAGTGTTCGTGAAACCTTGGAAATGCAAATCAAATAAACTTTGAAGAAATCAAAATTGTTAAAACATTGTATGATGATGCAAGCAGAATTACGTTGATTATATGAAATGTTAGCTCGAGAATAAGCTGAGCTCATGCTATTCAATGAAAAGTAGATATGTGGCGAATTATTAGGAAATGAAAATGAGTGAGCATTTTGCGGAATTCTCTTGTATGAAAATACGGTTACGGATCATCAATCGCGTTTTTCAACACTTCTGTCAAATCATTTTGAAGTCACAACGACATCCCCAAGTCTTTTACTCTTGGCAACAGTCTTCTCCCTTGAGTTTTAGAACTGGGCATACAGAACTAAGTCGGTGCCGCAATTCTCTTTATGGCAAAGTGGGATTGCTACCACGGGCTTTAGAAAAAATAGTTTTCATTTGGCACCAGCCTGCCTCCTTGAGTTCTAGAGCTCGGAATACACACGTCAGCTGTAGTCTGGCATCAAGTTAAAAACAGTTACGCAATAAAGGAATAGGTGTGGACAAGGAATCAAGGAAGCAGACTGGTGCCAAGAAAACAAATATTATTTACTGAGGTCTCGCCGCATCCATGTATCCGGACTGCTTTCTGAATGACCATCAGAGGGAAGCAAAAGCATTTACTTGTCGGATATGGCATGTAAGACCAAAATCTTGACAGAGTAAACCTTTCAATTTGTTCACATTTCATATTTTCAAGCGCTCATTTATTGATTTAACGCTCCATTAAAATATACATTTATAAGCTGGACAACAAAAATATCTTGCAGCAAAACATTTTCGTGTATGACATTAAAAGAAGAGGTTTTTATGCTTGTGGCTATTTTTGAACAAAAAAAACAACAACTGAGAGTACGCATACACTAAATTATTGAATTATAAATTGTTGAAGTTAATTTCCGAGTCTTTGAATATTTAATTCAACTTAAATACTCAAGTTCAAACGCTTCTGTTCCGAATATTCTCAAGTTGGTCATTAATGTATGCCAGGAAAATTAAGTGTAGAACAGAAGAAAATTTTTCCAGCTGTTCGTCAATATGAATAAATCAAATGTATGGAAGAGAAGGAAAACTAAGTTTTATTGTTAATTCAAATGATGCATGCAGTTTAAACCACACCCTGAAATATTAAGTTCGTAATTTTATTATAAAAAAACAAACCTCATAATGAAATGAATCAACAACTGTACTGAGCCGGCGAAACACTAACTACGTTTCTACGAAAAATGGAAAATCAAATTGTTACAAACTACAAACAGAGCACCGATGAAGCAAAAGGAATTTCCTAGATTCTGTTTTTTTATTAAAATCTGCACTCAAAATCCAAAATATGTCAACACATGTTACGAACGCAACACAACTAAAAATTTATAAATAAAAATGTTCTTTCAAAGTCTTCTCTGGGCAGGTTGGAAACACTGGGTACCACCACGACGAAAATCTTTGCAAACTACAGTCTTAACAAATTGATTGCAAATTCGAATAACACACGCGTCGCATTACATCATCGACTCTTTTACGTTATATTATTACAAATACACTCACAATAAGGAACTTTATGCATGAAACGAATGAGATTAAAAAACTTATTCCAATTTCTTGGAGTTCTTAAATCATTCTGTCGAAAAGTGAATACATCACACAAAATAAACACTTAGAACAATAGTTAAATTACCTCTATTTTTAAAATGAATTTCACGATTATGATGACAAACACGTCTTATCTTAAGCACTTAAATAACAAATTTACAGTTTAATTTGCTGTTTGAGGTATTTAACAACCCAGCTTATCACACTGTTGTTGTCTAATCGATCACTTTTTGGTGTTTATTTATCTTTTATAAAACTGTCAGAAATACTCGGGCTGATGGTGTGCGAGATGCCAGCTGTTTATGCTGCGCAGAAATAAAATGTTGAAAGTATTCAACTCTTTCTTCCTAGATGGCGACTTTATATTACCAGTTTTTAGAAAGAATTGAAGGGATTGAATCGTGCGTGTGGTCTATTCGCAACTAACCTGTTGCATGTTTTATAGCATTTAGACCGATAGGGCACCTTTCTTTATCTTTCGAGTTTAATGTTCTTCAAAGTTTATAGAACACAAAGAAAGTGCTTATACCGGACCCGTACGATGTTTATCAGAGGTATATACTCATAAATATAGCCAAATCTACTTCAGGACACTTTTGGATCTGATATAATAAACTGGGTTGTATGAAAACATTTTTTTTTTATAATTAGAACAGGGATTTTTTTGAAAAACTTTTTGAGAAACTCTAAGAATTTGAAATAAAATTGAGAATTTTATGAAACATTTTTTAGAAGTTTGAGAAATTATTTTTGAGAAATTTTTTAGAAATCGATTTTTGAAAGTAGTCCCTGGATCAGGCCCGTTACGAGGAACGTAGTGCTTCAAAAAGGGATCTATTGAGTTTACCACTACGTTTGTTTCCCTCGTTGGGGTTTAAATAAAGCAATCTGCAAAATTAATCATTTCTGTTTGTCCTTCCTTCAATATGATTGACCGATTCGAAAAAGGTAATCCAAAAATATGCAAGGGATCCAAACGCATCAGAATAGATGTGGCAAACAGACTCGAACGTATCTAAGTAAATATTGCCTTAACTCCTAAGTATGCAGAGATACGTACATATTAAATTGGACTGCAAATTCCAGAAAGGGCAATTATGAAAAACCTGTATGAAGCAACGGCGGTGAAAACCTATCCAAACCCTATAGCACTTAGAAGAGCTTTTTCTTTACAACACTGCACAAAAACCTTATCATTAAAGAAATATTCACGAAGAACCACCAAATATCATGTAGGGTTGCGTAGGGTGAGTTTAGTCCACACTAGGGACACTACAGCCCGAATCACTCAACATATTTTCACTAATTTACTTTTCGTGATTTTCTGATGTCAACATCTTTGATTGAAAACCTTGAAGAGCGATTTCCATTCTAATTTCGCAGAGAAATAAGTGAAAAAGTTCCACCAACCCTAAAAAAAGTACGTTTTTGACCACTTTTTCGACCGTAACTTTGAAAGTTTTCGACCGATTTTGCCCAAATTCAATCCCGTAATCAATTTTTCGATTATTTTTCAGAAATTTTTTATTTTTTTTAGAAAATCGGATAAGATTTACCCGATTTATGTAGAAAAAACACGTTGGGCCCTAGTAGAGATTCAGTTTTAGGGCCCTGACTAAGTCCAAAAAGTCAAAATCAAAAAAGTTTCTTTTATTAATTGTCAGGCATTCCCAGGCCTTCGAACAATCGGAACAGAGTTGCTCGAATTATGTACAAAAGACCAAAAACCACTTAAACGGCTCATTGGCCCTTTGGCCGACAGTGCCCAAATTCAATCCCAAAAAATGTTTTTCAATTACCTTTCAGGGAAAAAAAAAGTTTTACTCAAGCTATCGCGGACGGACGGACATTTTTTTTATTGCTGATTCGCAATTGTGATAAAAAATTTTTTTCGGGTGACCCGCTTTAATTACCTGCCGTTACAAACGTCGTAGTAAACGCATAAGGCCCCTTTTCTAAAAATACATGGAAAATTATCAAAATTCGTTTTGACTGAAACTTTCCTAAAATGTTGAGGACATTATGAAGAACCGATGGGCATCAATTTTTTCAAGATCTAGAGGGGCCCAAACCTTTTTTCACTAAATTTTTTTTTTTTAATTTTTTCTATATTCGAGTAGTCGTGTTTGGTAGACATATGGAAAAACCTACCACATAGGCGGCGAATACATCGGGGCAAACCGACTCGAGACTGGGGTTACCAAATCCATCCCGGGCTCTGCCTTAAATAGAATTCAAACAATGTTACGTTAACAACAAAAAAAAACTGTTATGAATCTACCTTAACAATTGCTTCAATTAAAATGTTCCCCTATTTTCCTTTTTTATTAAATCAGTCTCTAGCTTGAGTGTTAAATGAACAAACAAAAAATCTGATATCCGCTAATTGCTTAGTGACCCAAAAACAAGACACAGTCGTTGATAGAAATGTTATGCATGGAACTGAAATTATGGTGATCAGTTAGACGTTCAAGAAGACCTCTTTTCGTTCCTTTGATATTTTACCATTAACTACTAGTGAAAAAGTTTTATTCGCTTCGCTCGGAATCTCTACTCCTTCTTTCGAAATGCAAATATTTCAATTTCGCAAGTATTCAGGTTGTTACGTAAGTAGATTAGAATTCTGTTAGTTTAGATCACGGCTTCTTGCTATTTCAATTTTTCCCGGGATAGCAAAGATAGACCGTGTCCAGACTCGACTGGTTAAAAGACCGTTGCAAATGGTCAAGCCCCGATACTTCGTGCAGGTCAGAAACGAAAGTTTCCTACAGAATGAATCATGCCGCTTCGCATACGTTTCAGTTGTAAACAGGCTGCCTAGAAAAATCTGTAGAAGCTCTACGGTTTCACTTCCATTCTTTAGAAAGTGGAGTTGAGTGGCTACAGTTCTAGTAGTGAATACTTTGAGTTGCTTTTACACATTTACTTTAATAATTTTAGGCAAAATCATCTCGAACAAAAGTCACATTGACGTAACAATTCGAGTTGCGCGCGGTTTTTATAATTGAACTATTCAATTTCGAACTAGTTTTCGGTATTGGTATGGTGAATTTCCAGTTACGAAAAAGTCGATATTTTTGTCTGTTTCTGTTGTCAATAATAAAAACCGCGCGCGTAAAACTAACTGATTCTGTACATGTCTACTACAACGTCAAAACTAAATATACAATAAAATAACAATGCACGCATTTCTCAAAAGTGGTAAGACCTCAACGAAAGATAAGTCCAAATCCAGTCAAGAATCGTCAGCAGTTAATCGTAAAAAAACACCGGCACCATGGGTGGAGAAATAGTAATTTAGTTTCTTGTTTATAATTTCGGAACAACTGAAATTTGCTTGTGTGAAATTTTTAGTCGCCCAAAATCTGTTGATGATGTTGTCGAACAAGGGGAAGTTGTCGCAGTTTTGAAACAGTGTTTGAATGGAGCAGATTTACCAAATTTACTTCTCTATGGTCCACCGGGTATGTTCATAAACTACAACCAAACATGCATAATGTTTGTGATTTGTGTGTGGAACATTGACAGGTACTGGCAAGACGAGTACAATATTGGCTGCTGCGCGGCAATTATTTGGAGATATCTACAAGGAACGAATATTAGAATTGAATGCATCTGATGAACGAGGTATCAATGTTGTTCGAACTAAAGTAAAAAACTTTGCGCAACTTACTGCTAGTGCTACACGACCAGAGTATGTAGCTTCTAAATGCAAAAAGTAATTAATTATTAAAGTGAAAAATTTTTCCAATTTGTAGCGGTGAGCCGTGTCCTCCATTTAAAATCATCATTTTGGATGAAGCAGATTCAATGACTCATGCAGCCCAAGCGGCACTGCGTCGTACGATGGAAAAAGAGAGTCGAACCACTAGATTTTGCCTCGTCTGCAATTATGTATCTCGAATCATTCAACCAATTACATCACGTTGTACCAAATTTCGATTCAAACCATTGAGTGAAGAAAAAATCATCGAGCGACTCAAATTCATTTGCAAAGAAGAATCCGTTACCGTTGACAACGAAGTGTATAAGAACATTGTGGATGTATCTGGTGGTGATATGCGACGGTCAATCACGATGCTCCAATCAGTCTATCGGTTAAAGGGCGGACACGATGTCCGTATCACATCCGACGACATAGTAGAAATATCTGGCGTGATACCGCAGCGATATTTCGTGGAGCTGCTGGACATTTGTAAATCGGGAAATTATACGAAATTGGAAAAGTATGTGGAAGAAATTATGAACGAAGCATTTAGTATTGGACAATTATTCGACCAGTTGTGTGATTTCGTTATCCAACATTCAGAATTGACAAATAAGCAGAAGAGTGTCATTTGCGACAGATTGGGTGAATGTTGTTTTCGATTGGAGGACGGCGGCTCGGAGTATCTTCAAATTATGGACTTGGGATGTACGATCATCAAGGCGACGCAACAATCTTCGTAGACTTCTCTGTTAACGTAACTTTAGTTTTTCTTCTTCAATTATGAAAATTAAAATTCACTTCATCTCATGGCGTGTAATTCTAAAATTTGTTACTTAATTTTTAAAATAGAAATTGAAGAAGCCAATGATAACAACGAGTAGTCCGATGTATTTCGGTCGGTTGTTGGTCGAACGATTGCGACAAAGTGTAAAATCAGGTAGGCCATTGCGAGGTAGACTAACGGTAGGTAAATGCCACGGGATATCTTCTCCCAACAACTCATTCGCTCCGAAAACTCGCGTCCATTCACTCTCCGTTATGTTGTAAAATCGGTCATATTTTCCCTCATTTCGCAGGATTTGTCTGGTGACGTCTATTAAACCTGAACTTAGCATAGCCACAACGGTTGTAATCTTCGAATCCCATGTGATCACAGGAGAAATGGTTAAGCCATTGACATTAATCGCCTCTGTGCTGCCGTATAAATTTTGCATTGCAGAACCTTGTAACATATGTAGATACCAAGCTAAACCAATAGATTCATTGGCCATAATAACAGGAAAACTTGCATAAGGTGTAACAACATGATGATGTTGAACCAACTGTGAAGCTGCTAGCTGTATGCCACAAGCGCTGTAATAATCCACAGCGTAGGTTCCGACTGCAGCGCTACTTGCTACGCTGGCATAAAGTCCAGGTATACCGTACGTAGCCGAATGATAAACTCTGACTTTTTCTCCATTCACAAAAAGTCGTCGTTGAAGATCAATGTCTTGGTATGGCAGATAGAAATACTTCCATTGTTCGTGACTTGAAAACCAGTAGCCCCGTTGAACGGTCACTCTTTTTTGGTCTATGCTATTCCATGGCGTTGTAGTGTTGTATTCAACGCGAACAAGTTTCGGTCGCTTATTTCTCCACATTTTATCACATTCCTCTCTGGTAAGGCCATACTGTTCCCAAGGTGCATACAGGTCCATGAAATATGACATCAGCTCACCTGAAATAATATCGAGATACGTATTGCATCTTCCAATAGGAACAGGTTTTCCTCCATAAAACCTTCATTTTTTTTTGTTTAGTAGAATTTTTCCACTTTCTTTGGTGAATTTTAAGAAAATGAATGATTTTTTAAATGAAACGTTAAAATACCTTCGTATGGATCGTCCAACAAGCAATCTCCATTTGTGACATAGTTGCTTGAATTAGTCATTTGTCCCTCATCTAATAAATTAATGATAGCAGATTCACATCGAATTCCACCTCTGGCTGCATCATAGAACACAGGTATGACAGTTCTAGTCATTAGGTCCAAACGTTCCTGATACTTTGCAGCTAAGTCGTCGAGACTTTTTCGTCGCAACGCTTCGATGAGAATCTTTATACTCCAAATCAATTGGCCATTGTCAAGACTAGGAACTCTCGATAGCCAACCATCCAACAAATTCATTTGGGTACCATTAGCTGCAAACCAAGGTAGAAAGCCACCAAATCCAGGATAACGTCGATGGAAATCGTTGTATGACGCAATTTTCCTTTCTAACACATCGATCACATTGGCTTCGGATGTATTTCCAAAAAATTGTCTTGCATAAACATCATCCAGGAAATATAGTGAGAGCATATTAACATGCAGTGCTTCTTTGGACGACGCCGTCCAATATTGTATTAGATTTTTGCGTAAGTCACCGGTTTCATAATCAATCTTGTGTCCATCAAACGTGACGCCGGTGACGTGATTGTAACCAACTCCAAAACCAAATTTACCCTCCCATGTACACATTTCCATTTTAAATCTATGAATTGCATCGTCGCGATTCTGAACTAAATCGTCAATTGTGAACAAATCTGCGAAGCGACATGTAGTTTCGCCGGATGAAGGCTTTAAATGTTGGATAATAAGTAAAACCAACGGTAAATACACGCCATTAAAAGACATTTTCAACTAACAATAGAACTTTGTTCGCTATTCATCTCTAATATCGATATTCTTATCTCTGAAATTAATAATCTTTCGCTTTTGACAAGATAATTTTGATATTCCACTCATGTATCTTTCGATTACTTTGAAGTGATCCCATAATAATGTTTGCTCTATATTTCTAGCTATGTATTTTAAATGCACACTTTGCAAGGATGACGAGACAATTATCCGCCGCGGCATAATTTGTCGGCGATAGGAATATTATATATTATGCAAGAGACCCTGAGAGACTACAATAAACGCAAAACAAACTGTTTATGTTTAGTGGAGATTCTCTATATTTATTGAAAGGTTTGATGAGCTTTGCTGAACTTTGGTGAGATTTTTAATTATTTTATTCTTTACACATTCAAATGTCACATTCGTCGACACCAAATTGATTTTATCCGATGATATCGGATCGTGTGACCATGCGGCATTGGTTGGTTCGGAGAACTTCTCTCATTTGCCTGACTAAAACCAACTTTTGGTGTTGCAATAGATTGAGGGAGAAACGCTTGCACAAAAGACTTTCATTTTTAATTTTGAAAATTTTCTTCTGAATGAGGGTCTAACACTTACTTTCAGTCATACTTCTTAAAATTGTCATTTATTGACTCTGTCAACTTGATCGACTCCAACAGTGGGTTTCTAATACTAGCGACTGTTCCATTGACAAAGTACAGGCGCGGTACACGATTCGTGGATGATGGAAATTGTTCATAAGGTGGTCGTTGGGTTTCATTGGCCTCCTTTGCAATGAAAGTTACTAAAGTTCCAACAGGATATTTCTTTGGTAGTGCAACTGACAACTGATCCATTGATACCACTCCAATGATTGGCACTCGAATTCCATCAACAAGCACAAAAGAATTACTTAGTTTCGCATGAAAGCCCTCCGCATATCCGATTGGAACAGTTCCAACCCATTGTCTTTGTGTAGCCACAAATGTACCTCCATATCCGACTCTTTCACCAACTTCCAATCGTTTGACCAGAATTAAAGTTGAATAAAGTTCGATGTAAACTCTTTCAAGTTGAATGGGAATTAAATGCGGCTCTATGTTACCGTAGAGCGCTCTCCCAATACGAACCATATCAAAAAATGGTTTATGAGATTGAATTAGTGTAGCGGCTGAATTTGCACAATGAATAATTTTGTTTTCAGTCTGCGGAATTACTTTTAAAAATTCATCAAATAATTCCAACTGTTTGTGGTAATAATAAATGTCTTCGTCTCCCAAATCGTCTGCGGTGGCGAAATGAGTAAACGCACCGGTCCAATTCAAAAATTCATTTTGAGAGACAATTTTTGTAACGGCTCTTACCTCGTCCAATGTTTTGCAGCCGAGCCTATTCATACCGGTATCCAATTTGAGATGAAAATCGAATGGTTCTCTAGCTATTTCAGCCGCTTTTTGTATCCATTCTAGCGACACTGCCGTTACCGTTATTTTGTGGCGGCTAGCTACGGACAAATCTTTCGGATCGCTATATCCCACTACGAGAATCGGAATAAAGTCTTTAAGTACGCTACGCAAAAATAGTGCTTCATCTAATGTGGCGACACCTAGCCAGGTCGCACCAGCTGATATACACACTTCAGCAACTTCCCGGACGCCGTATCCATTTGCATCAGTTTTGACAACCGCCATTAAATGAACATCATCGCCAATAAATTGCTTTATTTTCTGGGCGTTCCTTTGAATAGGATCGAGCTGCACTTGGATCCATGTTGGTCGGAAAAAAGCACTTGATCTATTTAACGGGATCTCGCATGAATTCTAACAAATAAGAATAGACTTACGAGTTGAACGATATATCCTCTAGATCCGTAAGTTGATAAACTGGAGACGAAGTCACTGTCCCCAGAAGATATAATAAAGTAGCTGACCAACTAATGAGAAACGCAAGATTCTTCATCGTCTGACGGCACGTACGCTAACGTTAACGGTTGGAAACGCAATAAATATGTTTGTAGAATTTTATCGTTTCGAATTTAGTTATTCAATTTTAAGATAAGATTTCATTCAATAATTGATTTTAATTGAAATTCAAATTAAATTTTATCTTTGGAATAACCTAACTTTCCTACAGATAACACAATGAGTCTCATGGCTTTTATTACTTCCAATCAAGAAACTCGAGAGTGTTACCTGAATACCTCGCTCACCTCAATGACTCCTTTTCGTCAATGATAACAAAAAACATGGGCTCAAAATCTATGATTTTTAAATATTGGGTTTTCCCTAAAGTTTTTACCTAAAAATCAATGGTTTTTGCCCAGTAAGTTCGTAAGTAGTTGAATAATAATTGAATAAAAGTAAATGCACTGAAAAAAACATCTGCCATTATCCAGCAAGTTATTATAATCCAAAAATTTGTCCGATTGTCGCTTTGTCTTTTTATTTGTCGGTCACAAATTACCGACCAGAAGAACGTGTGCTATACTCGTTTTAGGAGTTCCGAGGAACTGAATTGTTCTGCATTGCCTCTTATTACAAAAAAAAAAACAATGTGATACCTAGATTTCAGTTGGAATTTTTTCTTAAAACTTTTTTTGGTTGAAGATGCATGTTTGGTGTCGAAGGGAAAGTGAGTTTGGTGTATATTGTGAGTCGGAGCACCGAACGAAATGGTGAATATCCATCAGCAGTTGCCAAAGTGATCAATTTTAATGGTTTTAGAATTATCGGCGAAGCCGGAGATATGAGAGATAGACCACCGGTTTCTTTGGCAAAGTCTCATAGTTTTGTGAATAGAGTTGACCAGTATTGATGAAAATGTCGAGTAGCACGGAAGAAACTGTAGTACGGGCGAAATGGTAATACGAGGGAAACGGTAGTACGGGAAAATAGTAGTACAAGGGAAAGCCAGTTTTGATACATTACGTACAAAGATTGAACGCTTCATGGCACACACGTTTTTCAATTTTTCTTTTCGCGCCCACTGTCCTATGAATTATAATCAACGAAAATAAACAACGAATTTGAATAAACTTACTTCTAAAATACTAACGAATTTTATTTCTTCTTCATCTACATCTAGCTTTACAGACCCTTTCGGTACAAGTTCCTTAAACCACAAATCTCCGACCTAGCAACCAAGAATGGTTGTGCCCGAGTAGCCCTTAACGCCGGGGGATTCGATTAGTTAAATTTTAATAACGATATATCTCATTTGTAATTATGTTAAGCTGATCGATTCCAACAATGGATTTCTTACGCGAACGACCGATTCATTAAGAAAGTATAGCCGAGGTGCACAACTAGCAGACGAAGGAAATAAGTCGAGTGGTGGTAGTCGATTTTCATTAACCTCTTATTATTATTATTTATTTGTATGTTTATGTATGTACATTTTGTGTTTTTTTTTATAGAATGAAAAACAAAATAACTAGCAATTGAACTATGACAATAACAATCAATTCTAGTGAATTGCTTCAATTAAGCAATTTGATTATTAATGATTTGTTTAAATTATTGACGCCGTGATATTGTTTAAACTTATCTAATATACTTATACGAATAATTCGCTTAACAACAAAAGAAATACATCGACATAGACCAAAACGAGAATGGGAATAAATTCCGTAAGTACACTCCGAGGGAATAGTGCCTCATCTAACCAAGACACCCCTAACCAAGTTGCTCCTCCTAATATGCATGTTTCAGGAACTTCACGACAACCATATCCACCTGACAACAGACATCAGAACATCATGGCCATTCAGCTTCTTTATTTGAGGGGCATTCCTGCCTCGTTGTACTTCTATGCCGAGTGGAAATAAAGATGTGATCGACCCAAAGCTGACCCCATTTCTCAGAAAACACAAGTAGACGCGTATTCTCCGTACAGAATCGGCATATCGGGATTTGTGAACAATTTTTATTTTGCTTAATACTAAAAGTCCACTCAAACACATCACTTTTTAGGAGTGGGTCGACCCAATCCGATCCTTACAATTAATGAAAAACGTACCAATTACATAATTTAGCTAAGAGGAACGAAAATTCGAGCAAAATTCTAAAAGTCACCTCATTTTTGTTCCCGACGCGTTTGAACAATTTTTACGGAATGAACGTTCTTAACTCATCAATCCGTTGACCGCTTTTTGCTCTGATATTGTTGTCATTTAATGTGCTTCACTAAACTGTCTTAGAAACACAGAATTTGGTTCCTTCCTTTATTGATCGTGAGAGTAACTGAAATCAAATCAACCGCGGAATAGGTGTATGCATACATTGCTTTTTCGCATGCATTGCATAAGCTACATGACGAATCTGCTTTATTTAGTTACAGTTTTGTTCTTGAAATTCTTGAAAGTGTGTCTTGCCTTTGAAACTATAATCGGAATAGTCATTTTAAACTAGGGTCTTGTTAAACAATTAATTGTTGTTAGTTAAGCGTACGCATTTGTGCTAATTTTATGCTGACGAACGCATATTTGTATTGCCTGAAAATATTAGGGTTTGTAGAAGTATAGAATTTTGATATTTTGAGCCTCATTTTCCTCCGATAAACAACTTAAAGTGCAAAATAGAGCCGTGTGCTGTTTTTAGTCATTTGAAGCCGCCGGCCGGTGACATGAAATCGACTAATTTTCTTTAAAATTTCTGCCGTCGCGACGCGTCGTTTAAAGTAAGAAAGCAAGTAAGCAGCAAAAACTGACGAAAAATTCATAATCCGACAAAAGAATTCCACATTGTAAGTATTACAACAAACAACGCTTGCAACACGGGCGCATTATCGGGGAAGTATCGCCGAAAAAATTGGAATTATTACCCGGGGAATTACCGCCCGAAAAGACAAACAAATTCGGTATTTTCCTTGTGCAAATTTACACGAGCTGCTTTAAATTGTGGTCACATTTATCCGGGCGATAATGCCCTAAAATTCTACTTCGGGCGATAATTCATGTCGCTTTCCTAGCGAATGCCCATAATTCTGCCGTAATTTTCATAAGAAACAAGAAAGGAAACAAAAGAATTCTTTGTTTTTTTTTGTCGGATTTGTTTCTTATGAAAATTAAGGCAGAATTATCTATAACATGAAACTGAAACTCGGGGAACCTAGACCCATTGTACCACCTACCTACACCTTGGACCTTGCACAACTTGGTGCCAACAACTGAACAGAGTTTGGAAACTAAATTTGAAAACGGAGTGAAAATTCGTACACGCGTCCGAATAGCCCGCTCCACTGATATTGATTATTCGGACGCGCGTCCGGATAGCCAGCTCCACTGGTATCAATTATTCGGACGCGGTATTAATCTACCTTCGCACGAAAATTTTTTGTTTTCGATTCATCTCTTTGATTTTATACTTGTCACGTCTTGAAAAAGTTAAAAGTTTTATTTGTGGAAATTGTCGCGCAAAATCCGGATAATGCATCAAGGTAAGTGTAGTAGTAGTAGTAGAACATTTCAGGCAAACAAGAAACGAGAGGTTGAGGCGGCGGCCAACCATATTTTGCAATGAGAGATTGCGTCCCTTACATGCAGATATGAGAATAATTTTTAGTTTTGTTTACAGAACTTATGGTCATAATGCACCCTTGTTCTAGGTACCAACAAGAGTATTTTTTTGTAGTCTACACGTTACGTTCACCCTGCCGAGGTTGTTGTTTTCAGTCACAAATGTCTGTATTTTCCAATCTTTTTGTTGAATCCGTCGAATCTGATTACAGAATTTTCTTCCACCGTATCTGAACATTTAATAAAAATGGGTCAAATAATTTTGACAGTGAGCGATGCGTTCATAGGAGAATACGCACAGGATGAAAGATCTTGTCAAGCCACGAATATTTTAAGTAAATCTTCAAGCTGTATGTATGTATATAATGTGTGTTAACATGTACAGCATAACATAGAAAAAATTGGAATACCTTCACTAAAAATAGAGTTCAGATTTTAGAGAAATTGTAGCTTTGCACAATTTTAAGAACATACTTAAGTATAGTGAAAAATTATTTCTGTTATGTATTAGGTGAGAGGATTGCATTGCATCAATGGGAGGTTGGTGTACCAAAAATAATCAAAAAATTTATTGGAATATTTTGCAGCATAGAAAGCTTCTTCATAGCGTTCATAAATGAAAAAACTATTCCTTGTTTCTGTCGAAGACACCTGCAGTGATTCATCTGTAATTTCTCTTTGTAATTGTTATTCTCACCCATGAGCGCATTCGTATTTTGCATCGTCTAATAACAGATCAATGTTTCATTCAAATAAATTTTATTTAGTAAGATATAAAATATACCAAAATAGTTGTATTTTTAGCAACACAATTCATGTCGCCGTGTATTTTTAACCATCCATCGTGGGCAGATTTGCTATATAGATAAATAACTTCACCAACCACACTGACTGATATACAAAGATTTGTTCGCGGCGTTGGAATGATTTCACTTGATGATTTACATCATTTTATTTTTTCTCATAAATTCACAATTTTCACAAAAATTTTTATCGGTTGAGTTTAATTTTGTATATTTTACCTTTGGGCAATCAAATTGCAAATCTAACAAGTTTGGAATTTTCTTCAATTTGTTATGCAAAATAGTTGTGAAAAGATTTCACTGAGAAAGTAAAGGATTAAATCAACGAGCATCAGACTGCCCAGTTATTGTGTTGTGAATTCTTCGGTTATAGGGCTTTGATCAGATAAGAAAATACCACAAAACATTTTTAGTTCAGTTTACGTTCTTCTGACCTGACCTGAATCCAATAGTGACCTGAAGTCAGACTACCTGTAATATTTTAAAGAACAAAAAAAGACTACTCGTATTACTCAAAATACCGTTTAACTAATCGACTTATTCTAGTCCAAGCGCATGTTCGCCGAAAAAAAGAGCAAAGACATCCCAAATGTGTCCTCGATAACTACATTAACGAAAGCGTCCTCATAAAACCCAGGTCACCATACCTCATAATTGAAAAATTTCACTGGCACATTCATATTGCCCCGGTATACCACTGCCCATAAGGCATAAGGGGTTCAGGTTTTCAGTTTTATTTATTTATTTTGTGCATGCAAAACTCGGGTTTTCGATGAAACGAGTTAAAACGAAACGTTGCACTATCCTATGATTCTCCTCCAGTATTAAAAAATTCTGTTTTAAAAAGCTTTTACTTTTTCAAAAATTTTGAATTTTCAGAAAAAAAATCAGTTCTTCAAAAATTCCAAAAAACTAAAGATTTTTTTTTCAACAGTTCTATTTTTTCAGTGGTCGGATCTTCGTAACATCACACTTGCAGTATCTCTTTAACATTGGCTGGCCGTATGTTGGCAATCTGTTGAAGCATACCAAATGTGGAAAATATATATCATATTATACGAAACTAGTCGAACCCCCGCCCCTAGGGACTACGCAGGCTTTACCATTTTCGCTTGTTGTCTATTCAGAGAGCAAAAACATTTTTTTTTCGTTTTAAATAATGATGCGTAATATTTCATATCATTATATCACTTCGTTGATATTACCGCTAATAATACTAAAATCGAAGTGGGCGAGAAAGGTACTATAAATCAAAATTCTTTCTTTGCCGCAAAATTACTCCACTTCCCCCGTATTCCACTTCCTCCGTGGAACGTATGCAACGTTCCCCGTTTTCCACTTACCCCGTATTCAACGTTCATCGTATTCCAAGTTCGCCGTATTCAACTTTCCCCGAATTCGATTTCCCCATATTCCACTTCACCGTATTCCACGTTCTCCGTATTGAACGTTCCCCGTATTCCACTTCCCCCGTATTCCACTTCCCCCGTATTCCACTTCCCCCGTATTCCAATTCCCCCGTATTCCACTTCCCCCGTATTCCACTTCCCCCGTTTTCCACTTCCACAGTATTCGACTTCCCCCGTATTCAACGTTCACCGTTTTCCACTTCCACCGTATTCCACTTCCCCCGTATCCCACGTTCACCGTATGCAAAGTTCACCGTATTCAACTTTCCCCGTATTCCAAGTTCCCCGTATTCCAAGTTCCCCGTATTTCACTTCCCCCCTGTTCCACGTTCACCGTATGCAACGTTCCTCGTATTCAACTTTCCCCGTATTCCAAGTTCCCCGTATTCCAAGTTTCCCGTATTCCACTTTCCCTGTATTCCACGTTCACCGTATGCAACGTTCACCGTATGAAACGTTCACCGTATGCGACGTTTACCGTTTGCAACGTTCACCGTATGCAACGTTCACCGTATTCCAAGTTCCCCGTATTCCACTTCCCCCGTATTCCACGTTCACCGTATTGAACGTTCCCGTATTCCACTTCCCCCGTATTCAACGTTCACCGTATTCCAAGTTCCCCGTATTCCAAGTTCACCGTATGCAACGTTTCCCATATTCCACTTCCCCCGTATTCCACTTCCCCCATATTCAACGTTCACCGTATTCCACTTACCCCGTATTCAACGTTCCTCGTATTTCAAGTTCCCCGTATTCAGCGTTGCACTTGCTATGTATTCTACTCTGACACTTCCCCGACCAAATCTCTAAGACGGCATCTTGACTGACTTTTGGCCGATTTTCAATTATGACCCGTTTTTTACCCATAACTCCCTTATTTCAGAACAATATCCCACCCGAAACATGTTTTCTCGACGTTTTGCACAATACTCGACAATATATCAAAAATTAATTTTTCAGTAATTTTCGGGCAGCGGAGCGAATTTTTGTCCATTTTTGCCTCCTTTGACCGACCCTGGGCCTCATTCCGGCAACTACCGGCCGAGATATTGGTTAATAAGTGCTCCAGCTCTGGATAAAATCGCCAAAGAACGACCTATAGCTCGGTAGTATGAAACTTTTTCACCCAACATTGTTCAGCAAATTTGTAGCCCCAAGCCTCAACTATCGATTGGCACTCAAAAATTATCTCTACTTTGTCCAACAACAAAAGTTCCCTAACAACAAAGTGAGGAAACCCCATTATTTTAACAGTTTTCGCAGCCTAGCTCCTCCGCATGAAGTCGAATCAAAAAATTTTCTTCTACAAAGTTGTAGACCATCAAAAACTCTAAGACTTTGCTTCCCCGACCAAATCTCTAAGACGACATCTTCACTAACTTTTGGCCGATCTTCAATTTTCACCCTTTCTTGACCCATAACTCCCTTATTTCAGAACAATATCCCACCCCGGAACATGTTTTCTTGACGTTTTAGACCCGACAACATATCAAAAAGTTTTTTTTTCTTCTTCGCCAGTGTAAACGCAATTAAACGCAAAAATAACGGGATCGTGACAGACAGACTTATAAATAGACGAATAAATAGACACATAAATAGACGCATAGATAAACAGACGGACATTAGGGGTTTATAATTAGTAATATATTGAAATTTATAATCGAGGGGTCAGAAACATTTGCTTGTCACTGTAAGTGCAACGAAGACAATTTGTAATAGATCCCATCGTTGCACTGCGGTAGTAAACTATATCTTTCTATTAGACTCTACCCCTGAGGTTCTGCATGCGAGTAGTTAACAACCCGTCAAGGCTTCAGGGGTACATTATTTTTTACTAGCTTTCCTGCTTGGCTTTCTTCTCTTTTAGACCTTTCATTACAGATATATTTCAACTGTGCCAGTAGTTATAAGCTGAGCAACAAGCCTCAAGTGTCGTCTGTGACGTATACTAGGAGCGAGACTCTTACAAGGAGAATACCGGCGGATCCCAACAATCAATTTTCCGGTGAATCGTGAGTCAGCTCTTTTTTTAACTGTTCCATACGTGATCACAATCATAATAGACATAAACGGAATTACAGTAAACCTACATACACTCTGAACGATTCCATTGTGAATTCTATATGTATGTAATTATTTTGAGCTGACTGTAATATAAAATCAGTAAAACTTAAATTTTCAAAACCAACAACATAATATTTGGTGAAAAATAATGTTGGTGAAATTTGTTTAGCAGAAATGAAGCTCTGTTCTCCCAGCAATATAGTATTTTTGTTTGCATATAAAAGCGATGATGAATTAAATTTCCAGGTTGAAAGGATTTTTTTTTGCTTTCTTTCAAATATCTTTAAGATCTGCCAAATAATCACACAAAATCCAAACTGTTTATTTTCTGCTTAATTACATCGTATCGGATATAATACGAGTGTAGATAACACAATATGTGTGTTCTTTCGGTATGAATACATGTGCACAAACACGCACATCTTGGATCATTCACTTGATGCTAATTTTACGAAGAAAATTAAATAGAAATACCATTGGTATGGCCATCACACTTTCCCAATCGAATCGAACAGACGGAAAAACTGAAGAACTCCATGCGCACGCATATTCTAATGATAAATTCGTGCACATCGAATTTTCTTTTCGGTTCTTCCCGGATCTCTGAACCGCTTATTCTACATTCGAACGACTGTAGTCCCACGATCAGTAGATCATCAGCCTTGCTCCGACGTTATCTGAAATCGGTGACTCGGGTTTTATTCACAGTGTACCGATCAAAGGAAGAAAAAAAAGTTTTTCGACATTTTCCGAGGTGTACTTGAACAAGGATTTCCAGTGAAGTGTGAAGACTTTTTTCTGTGCTTTTTTTTAATCGAAATATAAATTTAAATCATCGATAATGTCATCGAGCGTAGCTAAAACTTCGAAATATTCGTATAGATCGACCGGTGGTGGTAATGCCGACGTTAGCATTGAGTACAGTGCTGATTTGAGTGCTTTGTCACGTTTGGAGGTGAGTCCAATAATTACGGCTTCGATTAAACGATTAAAAATGAACTTTGAAAAAGTTGGAAAAAACGACTTTGAAAAATCGAACTAAATGGTGCAATAAGTTGTAAAAATAGTGTGGCAAAATACATTCAAATTGTATGGAATGAGAGCTAGAATTTGATGTAGCTGTTCGGACGATATATTACGTAACTAATGATTTTAACTCTGCAGAAAAGTGTGTTGTATAAAAGCTAAATTTATACTGTGTGCAAAATATTCTAGACAGATTTTTCAAATGGTGATGGCGCCACCGCCACCAAGAATATCTCACATATTTTTGATGTGTTTTTCAACGGACTATTATATTGTTTTTTTGTGACAAAAACGACTGTGACGTAGCTCCATGTCTACATTTTTCATATCAAATTAAAAAAATTTTTCTTTCTTTTACAAGGAGCAAATGGAAAATATTTTATTTTCTTTTTTTTACAGGATAAAATCCGACTGCTTCAAGATGATCTTGAGTCTGAGAGAGAATTGCGTCAACGTGTAAGTACAAAAATAATCGCTCAGTTGCTAACCGACAATCATCCATAACCTTCCTCCAGTTTTCATAAGATAAATATGGGAAAAATCGAATGAAAAAAGATAAATAGAAAACTCTAATAATACGAACATTTCCAACTGGTTATATACTTTTCCTGTGTTCACCTGTATGCGTACATTATGTACACGTAAACAAAGCCGAAGAAAAAAAAACCAAAAATAAAAATTTACATTCAAACAATGTTCTAAAATGAGATCAACGTTTGATCTTCTTGGATTGCACTAACCTAGCGAAAAAATTGTAGAAGCATAAACACATGATGAGTGGTTAGCTGTAAACATGATGTCGGTGAGTTGGAACATGCTAATGACATGGTCTAATCTCAACAAAGAGACACATGCGATGCCGCTATTAAATTAGGGAATGCGGGGGAGGGAGGTAAAAGGAGCGATCGTGGACTAATTTTCAATTTTTTCCTAAAATTTATCACTTCATTTCCTCCTTCATTACACTCTCGTTAGTTATGACCGAAATAATTTGTCGACTTTTGTGTAAGAATTCTTTCTCTCCAATATAAATTTGCTAAAATTTTCGAAAAATTGAAATGAATTTTGTTCCCTTAAGTCGCTTTTTAATATAATAAAAACTGTTTCAATCCTTGAACAGTTGTGCACTTTGATGGTTTGTTAGACATTCCGTTAAAAAATGACAACAGATAAAGGAGAACCCACAAAAAGATATCTTTGAGTTCGGATATATTCTAACCGAAATCTTTGACTTTGTATCTACCACTTTTCAGCATACAGATAAATTATGACAGAAACTCAACTCTGTATATTTTCTGTCGAAAATTTCTCTTAGCTCGGTACTGTAGGCTTAAATGGTTTTTAATGAAAGAACCGTGATGTGCAAATAAATTCAATCGAAAATGTTATATTTTTAAAATAATTTTTTAATACACTCGACCACCTCAGCATGTTTGTGCATAAATAAGTGCCTGTTTCATTATTAATGATTCACCGAACCCAAATTTCAAATGGAACAATTTTTAGTTATTTTTAAACATACGAGAAATTAGATAGACACACCAAAAATATTAGAGCTACTTACAAGTGTTGAGGAAAAAAAATTACAGTACTGAGCTAAATTACTGAAAAGAAAAATGCGTAACCTTGAATTGACCATCATTATTTGTTTACTTTGTACATTTTATTTCTGGTGTAAATTTTTTTTTCTTTGGAAATTACGGGCTGAGAAATCTAATTTTATTTAAAATGTTAATGAAACAACAGACACATTTATGAGAATTTATTTGTTGAAATTTTCATTTCTTTTTCTAATTTTTTTTTTTTTTTTGTGCTATAAAGCAAAATTCTTTCGATTTGATGTGAAGAATGCTAATTGATTAACTAAGGCGCAGCGGTTTCATACCGTATGTCAGGCTGCTATTGTTAGAAAATTCGGTACACTCTTCCCGATGATAGAAAATAAATAACACTTCAGAGATAACTTTTCTTAACAGTTGCCGAGATGAATTAGTCGCTTCGTTAGACTCATCCAATAAATTTATTCACTTTCATTTTTCAACCGTAAATTGCACATGAGGAAACTGCTAACTCAACAGTTGAGAGTTGAGTCAACACTTCGTTTAAATATTAAAATATTTTACTTTACCAAATCAATTGAGTTCATTTATATTTAGAACTAAAATCTGAATTTAAATAAACATTTATTTGATTATGAATTGAAAACTGTTTTAGGTGGTGTCCTGCTACAGGAAGAAACTTTATTGTTGTTCTTGATAAAGGAACTCATATTGTCTAAACTGGTTTGACTCGTTTCCGGTCAGATCATGCTTCCCATGTTCATACGATAGAATTTCTTTGAATCTTTAATGTGATTTAATTAGGGGTAGTTTACAAATGACACCACGCTTAAGGAGGAAACGTAACGGAAGCGTATGTGTGGGAGAAGGCTTAGCAGCAAGTGTGCAGTTACGTCAAATTATAGGTATTAAGACAGTTTTTTGTGTATTTGTATTAGACGCCGGGATCTGCCTTTGGGAGCGATTATAGGTCGTGATTTTCTTTGTTACGTCGTCACCTTCATTTACGCAGTCTTCAGATGACTGCTGCGCGTGGGTATGACTGAAAAAGTTTTCATATAACATCACTTTTCTCTAATGCCGAACACAGACGACAAAGTCTATTTATTTCCTACGTTTATATTAGATATCATGACGTTTCAACTGCCAAAGGAAAGAAGTATGAAAGCATATTCTTTAATTTATCTTTATCTTTAATTTATCGGCATAGGCAATTTTATTGAGTTTCACTCATAATCAGTGATTTTGTATGAAACATGATTCAGTTCATAGCCATGTGCTTTTGACATCTTAATGAAGTTGTCGCAGCAATATCAAAGAAACCATGTACTCAATACACAATCTTTTCCTCTTGAAGGAAATATTCATGGGACTCATTCGGTCTAACCTACAAACAGATGTCGAATTACAAGTGTATGGACATTTTTTTGAAAAAATATGGAGCCCTACCACTCAACAACTTCAAAAGCTAGGGAAACTGAGATTCACATCACCAGATTCAACTGTCATGTTTCTTCTGAATGTAAAATCATGCCCGGAGCGGTAGCGAAGGGCGCGACGCAGTCCCAACACCCCAAAGAAAAACGTCCACAAACCCCAAAAAACTCCTCCCTCCCCTTCAAATTTTTTAAAAAAACTACTACCAGCTTTCCAACGGGTCCAAACTCATCAAAATCGGTTGAAAATTGGCTGAGATATCGAGGTTTGAAAATGGCATTTTTGTATGGAGAATAAATTTTTCTATTGTTCTCATCTTTATGGAAAATTTTTTTCTGATCTGCCGGTTTCTATCTATCTGTCTATGTTCTATCTATGTTCTCTCTATTAATAATTTTCGATCTCGAAAACTAGACAGTTAAAACTAGAAATTAAAACTTTGAACTCAAGTTTCCATTCAAATAAACTTCTGCATATTATCAGCGATAGCGTCACCTCAAGCGATATCATTAATTTTGGAAGCAGACTTACGGACTACGTCACACTCTACCTTTAAAGAGGTTTTTGTTGTGATAATATGTTACCGTAGAAGAGGTTAACATTAACCGATTTTCTACTTTTCTTTCAAATAACTCACTTTGCTCTTACTCGATACATCAACCTTAGGCGCTTATCTTTGGGGCTGGTACTAAAACTAAAGGTCCATATGCCATCATGTATCAAAACAAAAATAGTAAGATGTCACCTTATAGAATTTTACTCAACAATATGAACTCATCGAAAGCGGTTATGTAGCGACATGGTTACTTAATAATTTTCCGTCGCAAATGCAATTCAAAACGATTTCTTGTATGAGACTTAAATTTAACTTCAACTTATGTTCCATTTTTCGTTTTATATTTATTTCATGTCGGATCAAAATGATATCTACTCATTTGATGTGTGGTTTTCGAATTGGTCAAAGTTGACGAAGGTAAAACATTGCAAACCAAGGCAAACTGGTGCTGAAATTCTAATTACGCCTAATTGGAAGAAAAAGTTAGTAGTTAGTAACATCATCGAAGTCGTTACTAGGCTGCGTAGTTGGGATCTGAAGCAGGGAATAAAGAAGACAGACTGGCGCTGAGCTTCGGTTTTTAGTGGATGCGTAATCAGGGCTCAAGTTCGCAGCCAGGTGCCAAATTATAAAGTAATACAATGTAATAGAGGAACGGGTTTGCTCAGTGGCAACGTACTGGCTTTCCACTAAGAATATCCGGGTTCAATCCTGGTGGGGAAAAATGCTGTATAGGAGTTTTCTTCAATGTATAGCATGAAAGTATCGTTCATATCATAGGCACACCCAGGCCTCATAATTTGGGTAGTTGTGAGTTTGGTGCCGCAACGAATCGTACATGGAAGAATGACAAATATGACGTCACCCATATTCGATGAATTCTGTATACAAATATCGGAGACGGAGATATAATTAGCACCAAAAGAAATCCTAATAGTACAATGCTAGCTACCGTTAGGCGTGGTCCAAAAAATGCCTGCCGGTCAAACACATTGATGGGGCAAACCGGCATTCTAAGCCCTACTAGTTTCCGCCTTAGTACATCATAGATGACACTACGTTTGTGTGCAATTTACCACTGACACAGTAAAAACGTTGGTAACGAAAGGATCTCTAAGAGAATCCATGTGACCAAAGGCTCACAAAAAATTGCGGAGCTAGTAAATAAAATGATCTAGCCTCTGACCCGGACGGGTTGTAACGGCGGATTACGGTGGAAAATGTAGTGTACTCGCTACTTCCTTAATTTTGCCGTTTTCAAATTTTCGGTGGCAAGTGTCCTGGCTGAAATTGACAATTTTTATCGGACGTTCCGGCTTGTTTAATTGATAAATAACGTGTCTGGTCATTTAGAAGGTTTGAAGTTATTTTACTAGATAGATTATGTGAGTGTGTTTATTTTTTCCCCAAATCACTGTGTCCTCGTAATGGCTTAAAGTTAACCACGGCTTACATACAAAATCAACGTTGCCAATCGCACAGCAAAGTTAGGGAAATAATTTTTTTCTGTATTGGTTGTGACGGAAAATATTTTCCCATCACTTGGGACGAAAAGTTGCTTTCCGCGGTGTGTGTACCAACGCACTCTCACTATTACAGAAAAATATCTTTCAAAATACCCCAATACACACTTGATGTGTACTTTTCGCATGGGCTTCGCCCGCGCGTACGTACATATATCGTGTGTATTGGGGTATGTTGAAATATACTATTTCCTAACTAGTGTCGAATTTTCGCAACTTCCCGTATTTCTCGCTTCGTTTAGGATAAACGTTGTTCCTAACTTATGTCAAAAGTCTTTTTTAGCGAATTCGATTCGAAAAACAATTTTTTTTTAAATCAGTACATTACTGTTTATTGTAAGATATCATAAGAAAGTCGACGGAAAAGAACTGTTTCTTCCCGTAAGAAGATGCTTTTTGTACGTAACGGGAAATCTTTCCGTGCAAAGACTTTTCTCAGTTAACGCGAAAAAACTAACATGATAAACGAGTCAACCGTCAACTTGTTGCCAGTACCGTGTCATAAACTGAACTTTCGCATGACGAAAGAAGCAATAAATAATTCAAAACAAAGTCCAAATTACACTCCTAGTACACAGCACAGTGTGTGCAATTTCCTCTCTGGAAGCGAAAATTGTAGGTAGGAAACATCCTTTTAACTTCATATTCGCAAAGATTTCAAATCTTTGACTTGTAACTTTCAACGTTCATTTCAAGTAAGTTAGTGACTTTTAAATTGTCCTTCTCTCAGCAAATCTAATACTTTTCATTCATTACATTTTCTAAATTTACTTTCGAAATTTTGGAATAAGATAAATACAACGAGAGCATCACATTACATTGTTGCGGACTAATCAGACTAATAATTCACCTCTCGACGATAAAATCTTGCTAGATGCAAAAAAAGTGAATCAAATGTGAAATTATTTCATCCAAATGCATCGGCACACAAAAATATAACATTAATTTGCCACTTTGGAGCACACAACTTTGGTAACTTTATGAATGCTTGACGTTTTCGATCTAGAGAGAAAGGTAGGAACAGAAAAATGTTTAAAATGAAAATCATACATGCGTTCCTTAAAATAACTATTTTTGGCGAGTGATCAACATTTTAAATAATAAATTTTAAGTTTACTTAGATATTGTCACGATGCAGTTTGTCCGAAACTCTTGAATGAATTTATATTTGAGAAAATTATGTGAATCAGAAATAGACTTAGAGAGTAGACATGAATTCCAAACTGTTTGATGAAAAAGGTTCACTGATAGATTTCCTTAGGTTTCTAGAACATGGCATCGTAAGCATCAGACATGTTTTCTTTGACCAGTAACCTTAAAAATACCACAGTTTATGAACAAATTTCTCTTAGTGATAGGACTTAATAGTTTTATTAATATTTTTAATGAATGTTTGAACACATGTATCCGGCCTCGAATACGTACCATTTTAACATAAACAAAGTTCACATCAGAATTATTTTTGTGTGATGTACCGCCCCTGTCACTGAAGTTTAATTTACTAGAATGAATATCGAGATCCGTTTTACAAAACTCGTCGCTATTTTCTCCACTTCCCGCCGAATGATTTTTAGTTCCATTTTATAGCACTTATTTTGGAACATTATTCTCACCCAAAGAGAACTCATTGTTTAGTTTACGCTAAGCTACGAAGTACCATTACACACATAAAAAACAGCTGCAGTTATGGCTTTTAACTGCCCTTGTATAATAATAAGCTCATAATTGAATTTTTTGCCACACCCACAGTTCTTATGTACTCTTATGGTCGATGTGTGGTGTGTTGGTATATGATGCGTCGATGTGATGAGTAATGAGAGAGAATTTTTGTTTCGCCTTGTCTCCATATCCGATATGCAATTTCCGGTAAAATATAAAGCTATTTGTCAAGGGCCAACTCATCGATCTCATCTGTATGTTACGAGGGAACGTTATTTTCATTTCAATCACTCTTAGTACACTATCCATAATAAATTGAGATTTCGCTTTTACCAACACGTTCTGCGTTACGATTACGAATTCGCTTGAGTTGGCATTTTTTCTTATTGAGTGAGTGAAACTACATTTGATGTACACTATAGCGTCTACATATTTACAAAGTAGAAGTACAGATGGAATGGTCCCAAGACATTTTTAACGGACTAGGGAAAAGCAATTTTTGTACAGACAAAAATTAATTTTGAAACTTACAAGTGGCAACTATGGGGTGAGATTTATGGGAAGTACCTGGAATTCTTAAAAAGCGGGTCAAGGAATTAAAAAAAAAACGAGCGAGTGAAGCATCTAGTCATAATAACAAGTCTTCACTATATTGTCAGCGTTTTCATTTCCAATTTGATTTATTAAAACAATGTCAATATTGTAGATTGAACGTGAAAAGGCCGATCTCAGCGTACAAGTCATTCAAATGTCCGAACGTCTCGAAGAAGCAGAAGGTGGTGCTGAAAGTCAATTCAATATTAACCGCAGTCGTGACGTTGAATTGCTGAAATTGCGAAAACTTTTGGACGACGTACATTTGGAATCTGAAGAAACTGCCCATATTTTAAAGAAGAAACATCAAGAAATTATCACAGATTTCCAAGAACAAATCGAAATTTTAACCAAAGCCAGACAAAGGTAAATTTGTAATTTAACACAAAAAAAAGTGTTAAAACGAATGAATGAATTATGCGCTTGAAAAACACAACGAAAACTTTGTTGAGGAACCTACACATTTGATTATTGAATTGCTTAAGACTCTCTTGAAGCTCAAAAAATTCAACCCAAAACATCTGGCCCGATTTGTTTATATTATGATTTCTACACACAGAGCTTAACATGTGTTGACCTCTATAACGGTATGGGAATGTACATACAACACACCGACAATTATACGAAACTATTTTATTAAGTTCCATTTAAGTAAAACTAAGAAAATGAATTTCCTATTTTGATTTTTCATTACTTTCCATTCTAAATATACGTATACTAACGCATAAGAGCCATTTTGTTGAATTTTCTTTCAACTTATGTTAAGAGTTTGCTAATTTTTATTGGACTTTAGCGTTGTAACGTTGCAGTCGAAATAACTTTTGCTATGAACCGCCATAAAGCGAATATCTTCTACCATGAAATTGCTCTTAAATTGATGTGCAATATACCCATTAGCATACACACAGCATTACCTCGAAAACTCTATCAAATCTGTATATTCTAATCTCTTACCTTTGACATCAAACGATCAAACCCATCAAAATTTTTGCTAATTTTTAGCAGAGAAATGCTAACAGCACTGCGATAACAGAATGTACCCATTTGAATGACAGCTGTGTTGCTTTAACCATGAAAGAGGCAACAAAAAAATGCTTCCAGTGTGTTTAACAAATTTTTAAATCGTTTCACACGCGAATTCTATCCGAGCTCAGTGACTGCTGTTAACATTTCTCTGCTTTTTAAGTTCTTCTGTCAGTTTTTTTAATCTCAGACTCACAGAAAAGCTAAGAAAAATTGGAGTGACGGAACTTCCTTTGCCTAAGACGTAGAATTAGAAACATGTCACATACGATAGAGTGCCAAGAAATTAACAATTCTGCGAAACATTATGGGACATGTTAATATACACCAAAACAGCTGTACAGTTCGGGCATCAATGCTGACAGCGCTCATGAAAAATATGGGCATCGTTCACACTTCCGATCTAGCTCGTTATTTTGCCCTCACTTTATTGGTTTTTGAATTTAAGAGTCGTGCGGTAACCAAACATTCAACTTTTTAAAATGAATCCGCAAAAATGTGTGTCCTGTGCTAAGAACATTAATAAAAATAAGTTCTTACGGAAGTGCTTGAGATTAACGACTTGGAATTTATATATAGCCCATGCTGTAACTCTTCTAGGTCATAAGTTGTTACAGTTTTAGTTTCGAGTTTACAATATTATTAGAAATGATAAGTTGGTACGCCTGCGGCTAGATGGGAGAGAGAGTCACATGTAAAAAAAGGTTGGTTTCTCCGTGAGAGAACCGAACCAATTTGCTCGAATTTTTTAGACAAACTAACATTCATTCACATGTTCCTCTTCTATCCAGTAGTAGGTGTTACCAACTTAGCATTTCTCTGCAAGAAGATCAAATTGTAGCCTCAGTATAGAAATCGTCCACATTTTCAAACTGAGCTTAGCTGCATTTTTTTTAATTCAAAAATGTTTGACAACTCACACCATAAGCATTAGTTTCAATTTTGCTTTATAACATAGGTGATATCCTTCACCAATCAGAAATTCACGTCTGCGACAATTATTCTCAAGGGGGATAAAATCCTAAGTCACAAACAGGGAATGTCCTTCGGGGAAAATGAAGTTATTTTGCTCTAAAATTACTTAAAATAAGTCATTTATTCTGACAGCCTAGATTTGAGCATCAGGTAGGAGATGTTTTTTTTTACAAAAGATGTTATACTTCACGTGACAAAATATTCTGATTTGATACAGTTTTAATTCCTTAAAAGTCAAAGCTCATTTCGAGTCAATTTGGAGTTGAAAATAATTTTCTTTTCCCATTTCTTTTTTCGCAATCACATTAGTTTGACGGAGTGGTAAAAACATTTTAATAAATCAGAACACGAAAAAAATCTTTTGGAACTTATTAATATAATCCACTTAGTCATAACGAATATTTTCTTTAAATACTTGCGAAAGGTGTGAAATATGGCTATTACATTAATGTTCGTATACCTTCCCAACCTCTTCGTATGAGTATACACAAACCAAACACACGGAGCTAAAAAAAAAAAAATCAAAAATGTTCATCTTGTAGTAATGTAGGTATGCGAATCTCACAAACATTTATTTTTAGAATTTAATAAGTTTGCTCGTAACACCGGGCCAAATATGTCTGGCTGATTGCTTTGAGAATGAAAATGTTTTCTACATTGACTGTGGGCATCTCTGTTCAACTAAAATATTTCAATGGAAATTCGATACCTGTGTGACCGAATAGGATGCTCAGTTGCATAGAGCGCGAGAATATATTTCCAATTTTCCGCTCAAATGTTTTCAAAGAAAATGAAAATTACGACAATTTCATTTCGATTTGCAGAAATGTTTGGTTTTGTTGATTTCTTTCGTTGTTTATGAGAAATGATGCGAATGTCGACGTGACCACAATACAATATTAATATTTTCTTTAAACGAAAAATGTAATTAATTTTTTCAGGGCAGAAAAGGAAAAATCCAAATTCCAAGCTGAAGTTTACGAATTAGTTTCTCAAGTTGAATCTGTCACCAAGGAGAAAAATATATCCGTTAAGCAAGTAGAGAAATTGGAAATTTCAATTTCTGAATTGCACGTAAAGATCGAAGAATTGAATCGTACAATTGTTGATATTACATCACACAAGACACGCTTGTCTCAAGAGAATGTTGAATTGATTAAGAGCGTTCAAGATTTGAAATTGAGCATTGAGAGTGTCAACTTCTCCAAAACTCAATTGGTGTCGCATTTGGAAGACGCTAGACGCCGTCTTGAAGACGACGAACGTCGCCGTTCTTTGTTGGAATCCACTTTACATCAAGTGGAGACTGAATTAGAATCTACACGTGTTCAATTGGAAGAAGAGGCCGAGGCTCGCTTAGACTTAGAGAGACAATTGGTCAAGGCTAACGGTTAGTGACATTTCCAAAGTTTAACGAAAGCAAAAAAAAATGTATACGTTTTGTGTGTAACAGGTGAAGCTCAACAATGGCACGCCAAATTCGATGCCGAAGCGGCTGCTCGCGCTGAAGAAATTGAAGAGATTCGTCGCAAATACTCTGCACGCATTCAAGAGCAAGAAGAGCACATCGAAACCCTCATTGTTAAAGTAAACAATTTGGAAAAGCAAAAGAGTCGTCTTCAAAGCGAGATTGAAGTTTTGATTATCGATTTGGAGAAAGCCAATGGCACTGCCAGGGAATTGCAAAAGCGCGTTGATGTTCTCGAAAGAACCAGCGTCGAATTGCGATCCCGATTGGAGGAGACAGTTGTTCTTTATGAAAACTCCCAGCGTGATTTGAAGAACAAACAGGTGGAATTGACTCGAGTGTCCCACGAATTGGACAGCACCAAAAATCAACGAGATGGTTTAGCTCGAGAGAATCAAAAATTGACTCGTAAATATAAATTGAACGAATTTGACAAAACTAAAGGCATTCAAAATTAAATTCTAATTTCAGATGAAAACCAGGAAGCTCGTAATACCATCACCGAATTGACACGTCGTTATCACGAATTCGAAATTGAACTTCGTCGTCTTGAAAATGAACGTGATGAGCTTACAGCTGCTTACAAGGAGGCTGAAGCCGTAAGACTAGAAGAGTTTTCATAAAAAAATCTTTTTCAAATATTTTTTGTTCTTTTTGTAGGGACGCAAGGCAGAAGAACAACGTGCTCAACGTTTGGCTTCTGAATACGGCCAATATCGTCACGACGCTGAACGTCGTCTTGCCGAAAAGGACGAAGAAGTTGAAGCTATTCGGTGAGTTGATTTTTTATTACATTTTGAGCTAACTTTAGAGTATCACACAAAGTTTACACGGAACTTAGAAATCGATTGGTAATTAAGGACCACCGTCATCGGACCACATTCTCACTTAGTTATCGGAATCAAAATTTTCATGACAAATTGACGAACAACTGTTCGCTCCCACTTCCTTCAATTTCTTCCTTCCTTCTGACTGCGGAGACCAATATTCAATAAAGGTGCCAAAGTACGTACGCTTTAGTCGATCCCCCCTACCCCTTAAGGAAGTACGTGCTTTGTGGATGGCCCCTAAATACTGTCTATATGTTTGGAATTGTCAAAGGATTTTGAAAACAATTTATTTTGTTCCGTACGATCGTTGCAGTGATATTTATGACGACGAACTCACCGCAGACCTTTTTTTATTAAAATAGTTATTTGTGTAATCTAAGACGAATTTCGTTCCCATTGAAATGAGTTATTCTTTCAAAAACAACACTTACCGTTAAATTATTTGTCAACAAACTCCACATTAACGTTTTTCTGGGACATCTTTGGATTGAGTTGTAGTGCAGATAATTTTCCTGAATGAAGTTTCATCTCAAACAATTGATGAACGGCCCCTCATCGGAAGATTCATACTCGAAAACTGCAACATGTTGAAAATGAATTTTGCATTTTTAATCGTTTTAATTGAAATACGAAGGATAAAAATAACCCGCGAGTTATTGCAATTCGATTTTACTTCATAAATACTGAAATGTTTTAACGCAACTGTGCTCAGAGTACTCAGCAATAAACAAACCGTTAACACCCTCTATGACAGTTCTTTACACTTTGTTTCTAGGAAATTTATTTATAATTTAAGATGAAAATTATATGGCTGAAAATGTAGTAACACATGGATGAATGCGTTAATTATAATTACCCATACTGCTAGGTTGTATACATCTGAGAAAAGTGTTTTATTAAACATTGTTTAATAAGGTCAGTACGATGTGAAAATCGTTGCACTTTTCATCGTTTTGATTCATTAAGAAAATTGCATCTCATTTATGTAATTATTTGCATTTGAGATCAACAACATAAAATGAACTGAAGAATTCAAAATGTTGTTATAATGGAGGTCGCATGCATCCAACTAGAAGAAATTAATCAGCGATACAGAGTTAACAGCTCCATTTTGTTTGATTTAAATTATGAGGATCTGATTTATTGTTCTATGCTATGTTTATAGCAAGTAAGCCTTTTTGAAAAGGCGTTATTTTGATTGCTACGGGAGAAAGAGTCCTCTTCGGCAACACTGACATATTACGTCCATAGAACAAATCAGTGTTGCCGAAGAGGACTTTTTCAATGCGAAAGTTACAGATGAGGAATTTTTCTATTACGGCAACACCAAATTTTAATCATAACTTTCGATTTATGAATGAAATTCGGTGTTGTCTATAAATTTCGCATGTCACTTTCGCATTGCTATGTAAACCTTTGTTAGCTTCTATCCAGCAGCAGGGATACCAACTTAGCATTTCGCTGTACTGTAGACTATGCCAAGTTTTGTATTTTATGCATTCAATTATTAGAATGAGGAAGTTACATTATTGGGATCAGGCGTTTCTTAATAAAAATAGATGTCAGCACATTCTATACACTTAACATTTGAAGCAGAGTAACTTATTTGAGAATTCTGACATTTAGAGAAGATTATCTTTAGTTCATGATATCGACGTTACAAAGATAATAGATGTCGCAATTTTCGCTGAGAGTGCTCGGAATGGTCTATACTGTTGAATAAATGAAAGTAGAGACATGATATAACGGCTGGATACCCCACATAGACTCTCAATCTGATGAAACTGTAGGGTTAGTTCATAATGACATTCTCTGTAACACCATCGTCACGAAAAAGTATTGTTGTATTGAGAATAAAGTCAGTCCACATTTAGACTTCTTTCATTACGTATCTCACAGAAACAAATTGTAATATGGAGAAATTTTGCATTGCATTTTATATGACAACGAAATGTCAAGTGATGATGACATTTGCTCAAACTTGAATTCGAAGTTCAGACGCCATACTAAATCTGTGAATGAAAGTATGAATGATGATGTTGTCATAACAGTTGTCGTACATCGCAATTATAACTTACCCCTGGTATAAGTTTTTTTTTACTTAGTACCATCATTGGAAGTGCGCTTTTACATTCGAGTGAAAATATTCGCACGTGCGCGTGCGTACCAATGTGCATTTTCAGTTTTCCAAATGTGCTCAACGGTGGTTTTCGTCTCTTGTGATAATGGTGTACATTTAAATAAAAAACAATGGTTTCACTCTTGTGCATAATATACTATTTTTAGGCGCCGCCAGTTGTTTTTACAAATTTGAAAAAAAGACATTGCCGCACTTATAATCTCACATACTTTATAAGGTCATTCTCAACGAAAAGTGCGACATCTATTTTTCTCGTAACGTTGACATCATGAACTAAAGATAGTCTGTTCCAAATGTCAAAAGTATCAAAAAAAGTTAGTCTTCTTCAAATGTCAATCGTATAGAATGTGCTGCCATATAATTTTGTTTAGAAATTCCGGAAATGCCTTATAGATAAAGTAACAATTTACTGTGGGTGTCTGACATCTGTTGCCGTCTTCACATTTTTCATTAAGCGTATAATTCGAACCCAAGTGAAATTACTGGCGTTTGCCTTGCGGGAATTTTTTTAACTTCACTTTTTGAAATTAATGTCCTGATAACTAAGCAAAGGAATTTAATGCCTACATCGATCTAGATAAGCCTAAAAGGAAAATAACACTAGATCGTACTCTACCTGAAATTGTTTGACACCGTTTGGCACAAATTTACGATTATTCATAGAAATATTCACATGCAACAAGATTTTAAGAAAAGATCATCAGTCGACCTTTCACTTATTTGTTTCTTAAAGTAAACTCAATGCGAACATGAAAATAACATGAAAGCTATTTTCATTCGTCTAATGAAAGCCAAAATAAAAAATGAATTTCGAAACGATGATTAATTCGATGGGATCAACGTTTTTCATTCAATGGACAGTTTCACTATTGTAATTTATCGATTGGCATATATAGAACCCAAAATCAATTGATTTGACCATTTTATATGACGAGAACAATTCACTGCTTTATTGAGAAACTCTGCCACTAAAATTGAATTAACTGAGAAAAAATTAAGTGAAATTGACTGAATGCAGTAGACGAGCGCCCTTGAACAATAAGAGCATTTCACGCATAATTTTTCAATTGTAACCAAAGAAAATCCCTCATCTCATCATCAAAACAACTGCATTATAAATAACAATATTCAATGGCATTTTTGCATCGTCGGTGACGTGACAAAATCCCCACTTCTTATTTACGAGGATAATTATGGGTATACGATAAAACCTATGAAAGATATTTCGATGCAAGACGAAAAGGTGAAAATCCTCAGTATCCACATTTACCGTGGTCGAACGAACGTGCATTGAATAAACATTGGTCGAACGACAAAGTACCCAAGTAGACGACCAAGAGTGACGCGAACATTTTAACGAAAGTACGATTGAAGAGTGAAACGCATAGGGTGCCGGATTGGGACTACTATAAAGTGATAAAACGGGCGTCTTCTTCGTCAGCAACAAGGAGTGTATTAAGTTCTGCATTGAAAGAGGAAATTTGACTGTAATCATCAGTCGAACAGAAAGTTATTTGTAAAATTCAAGAGGAGCAACGACGGTCGTGTGGCAAGCATAATGGATGATATTGAGGAAATTAAGGCTCGCTTCAATGCCGACAAAGAAGTTGAATTATCCGTTGGACTTAAAAAATCCATTCGCGGTAAATCAGCCAATCAGATTTCGGCTGCTCTGTTGGCTGAGAGCGCCAAAAATATGCGTGAATCGAAGAATGAAGAGGAAATTCACATAAGTCGAGTTCGACAGAGCAGAGGAGTAAGCGAAAGTAGAATGGTGAAAAGGGTCACACATATTGAATACATCGATGACCGTATGCTTGATCAATTGGATCAATCAATGTCTAGTTCATTGTATGATGTGAAAAAACAATTGCAAAATTTCAATCAACGTTCGGAAGACCTTTATCACAATTCAAGGTGGCGTAAGAGTTATTTTAAATAAAGTTTTTTAGCTTAACCAGTAAATGCCTAAGAATGTGAATTTGCATTAGAATATCAATTGTTATTTTTAGAAATTTCTATTTTTAATTGAAAACGCTTTAGTCAAATGTGAAAGTTGCATAAATTTTTGTTTTAATAGAAATCACGATCGGAACACTTAAAATAACAAACGATATTTTTTGTTGCATAAGCAATTCGATTCGAATTTTTATTCAAATTACCAACAGACAAATAAATTAATATTTTGATTTTCATATTTTTCTTCGTGATTTCTCGAAGCGAAAAGTTTTTCATTATAAAGTTGACACGAACACTACATTCTATATTTTACTTGGCATTCTTTTGATTTAGGGAAATGATATTTTGAATCCTGTCGTATACGGTACAGGAATGTATTCTAAATCATTTTTTCCTGCGGATCAACTCGTTACAATACATTTTTATGATAGGAAATTGCCCCAAATATTGAAAAACTCGTCGAAGTGACGCCCATCCCAACCTTTCAATTGATCCTTCTTCCAATCCCCACATACGATCAATGCTTTAGTGAGAATTTTTTTTTATTCTTTCCCTTTATTAATCCCCTACAAATCCTCAAAGAAATCCCTCTCGTAACCTCCTCTACACTCCACATGTGACTTCAACCTATTCATCATGTAATTTACGTTCATATAGCACGGTCCATTCTATAGACCTTATAGCCCGAACCACTCAACCGATTTTCATAAAACTTTTTTTTTTAGTTTTCTGAGACCCATATCAGTCTTTCAAAACCTGGAAGAGCAAGGAAACAAGTTCAGCTTCTTTCAAAAAATCACTTAGGAAATTTTTGACCGATTTCACTCAATGTGGCTATTAGAACTGCTGATATGCTCACTATTGGCAATTTTCCTCCAATTACTATTCTCTCGCCTTGACCTCTTTCGATTAGTTGAATTCAAAGAAGGATTACTTAAATTTTGAGTTGAATAGGAGATGAAAGGATGATGAAAGCGGCAAACTCTCTCCATCTGATCTGTTAACTCATTCGAACAACAAAATCAAAAACAAATAAAATTACATTTTAGAAATAGATGTAAACGTTGGACAATAATCTTATTTTGACAATTTGTTACAATTCCAGCAAGCAAACTGCCATCGAAATCGAACAGCTCAATGCTCGCGTTGTCGAAGCTGAAACTCGTCTTAAGACCGAAGTCACTCGCATCAAGAAGAAGCTCCAAATTCATATCACTGAATTGGAAATGTCCTTGGATGTTGCAAACAAAACTAATATCGATTTGCAGAAGGTTGTCAAGAAGCAATCTTTGCAATTGACTGAACTTCAAGCTCATTACGATGAAGTTCAACGTCAATTACAACAAACGCTTGACCAATACGGTGTTGCTCAACGTCGTTTGCAATCGTTGACTGGTGAATTGGAGGAAGTCCGTTTGAACTATGAAAATGCATTACGCTCGAAGAGAGCCGTTGAATTGCAATACGAGGAATCGCAAGTTCGCATCAACGAATATTCAGTCATCAACGCCAATCTTGCTTCCGCTAAGTCCAAGATCGAACAAGAAATTTCGCAAATTGCTAGCGATTATGATGAAGTTACACGTGAACTTCGTTTGAGCGATGAACGTTACCAGAAAGTACAGGTAAGTGGTAAAGTTTGATGAGTGTTGTGAGAAGATTTCTACCGAAAATGATTTATTCTGAAAAGGTTGAACTCAAGCACACCGTTGAAATTTTGCATGAAGAACAAGAACGTATTGTTAAGATCGAAGCTATCAAGAAATCATTGGAAGTTGAAGTTAAGGTTGGTTCGCACGGTTGATCAATTCCAATCATTTTACTAAATATACTTTTCACTAGAATCTTTCCGTTCGTCTTGAAGAAGTCGAAACAAATGCTGTCGTTGGTAGCCGCCGCATCATTAGCAAATTGGAAGCTCGCATTCGTGATATGGAATTGGAATTGGAAGAAGAAAAACGACGACATGCCGAAACCATTAAAATCTTAAGAAAGAAGGAACGCACCGTTAAAGAAGTCATGATCCAATGTGAAGAAGATCAGAAGAATGTTATGTTACTCCAAGAAAACTTAGAGAAGGCTACCCAAAAGATTAACATCTACAAACGTCAATTGAATGAACAAGTAATTTTCTTTATGGCTGCTCATAAAAGACATCCGGTGTCTCTCTCTCTCTCTCTTTCTATTGGAACTGGGGTGACTACACACTTTTAGTAAATCAAAGCTGAGAGTTGCAGATTCCATTTACTCGGGATTTTACTAATAATTTCCAAGGGTTTAAAACAACAGTTATCAGCTAGGACAGACAACAGGTGATTGCATCTCAGAACAAGGTGTTTGGTTCTAAGCATAGCACTTCTAGCGTGACTATAGAAATAGGGTAAGGAAAACGTACAGTGTACCGAAGTATACACTGTTAAAAAAATCTGTTGATGAGATATGAGCCGCAATTTATAAAAAAGGAAAAAGTTTGGTAAGAGTTACGGGTGGGTCTTACATAAATTTGAATAACCACGAAACGGTTCACTGCGCTCAGCTTACATATGTGTGTCTTTATGGCCTATATGCAATAATTTTGTGACAGCCACTTATCGTGTGCAGATCTGTTACCAGATTATTGCACATTGCCGCTCTTCAAAATAATATTGATGTCGGCAGCTCCGTAAAACAAGTTCTCCCTAAGCTGTCAAACTTATAGTATTGGTCCGCTGTGAGTGACGGGGGGAGGAGGAGGTGTAAGAAATAAGTCATTATGATCACTCAAGCTGAGGTTTATAAGATCTATTTTTAAATTGAGAATTGGGTAATCTCTTATCACATATCGTCTTACCAAGACCGGACATCTTTTATGAACAGCCCATTCATACCACCGCCAGATTGTACGCTAATTTGTAATGCTCAACAGGAGGGTATGTCCCAACAATCTGTAACACGTGTTCGTCGTTTCCAACGTGAATTGGAAGCAGCTGAAGATCGTGCTGATCAAGCCGAAAGCAACTTGACCATGATCCGTGCCAAGCATCGTACATTTGTGACGACATCCACCGTACCCGGCTCCCAAGTTTACATGGTCCAAGAAAGCCGAACAATCACCGAATAAATTTCTATAAAATCGTTAAAAGAACTCAACAAAACAGAATAATAAAATAAATCAATATTTCTAAATTAAAAATGCTGGCATAACAGGTGTGTAATCACATCAACACATCAACAACATCCTGAAGAAGTTAAAAGTTCTATTTTTTATTGTATTTTCCGATTGAAGCATATTCTTGAGACCGGGATTTATTTACAGTTTATGCGATACAAAAAAGAAAACATTTATAAAAAAGAAAAATTATAAAAAAAAATGGACAAATAAAGAGAAAATACGAGAAATTATTATTTCGTTTAATGGCTGGCGTTGTGGCCTGTTTTTAGTTTATTCTTTTAATCCGAAATTTAGCTGAGCTTAAATAAAGTTCACCACAACAAACTATGCAAGAAATTGATCCGGGATAGAAAAATATCATAAAAACGGTAAGAGTTCATTCATAAGCTTCATATTTGCTTTTTTTTTTTGCTTTCTTGCATAGTGTTGTGTGGTGCTTTAACACCAAATTAATAAAAAAAAAACTTGACAAAGAAATTTGAAAAAACGTACTTTTTTCCAACCATTCTTTAAAAAGACAATTTCACCTTTGTGCATCTGTACGTAAGTCATTTAAGTAACAATTTCATAAATGAGTAAAAAAAACATTTCTATTGCTGCACTGTGTTTAAGCTCAGAAAAGTTTGATTGGTGTTTTTTTGTGATGACTTAACAATAATCCATGCTTTAAGGAATTATATATTTTTATATATTTTATTTGGAGTTAATTTCTTTTTTTTTAATAAAATAATAAGACGGGGAAAATTAATGCGGGCGAAGTCTACGTTATCGTTGAAAGTATAACTTTAACAACATTTTAAATTTTTTGTTTTGTTTTTAGATTTCGTTTTAGTTCTTTGTAATCGTAACACATAAAGGTGCCCTAGATATCGGAAATTGAAAATAACTTAATAAATAAATATTATTGCATGGTTGTGAAGCTCACACCAAAAATGAATAGAAAAAAATAAAAATAATGTAGAATTATGAAACATAACACCACATCCGAAAGTATCAACATATTTATATTCTATTTATCTCACATCATTTGCTTTTTTAATATAAAATAATTTTAGTTTTTAATATTGTCTAAGGTTAATATTTTTGATTATAATAATTTAAAAAAAAAGGTTCATTTTTGTTTTGGGTTCGTGATCAGACGTGTATAGCATGGAATTGTGTAAGAAAAATAAATTCTGTCAGGAGCTGCTTAATAAACACACTTCTGGCACGCTTTGGATAAAAATTGTGAATATCTTATTTGTTGCAAGGAAATGGGTCGTTCATCAGAGGCATCCTATGTGCTAGGGACTACAAATGCAAGAGACTCGTTCGCAACAGATTTTTGTTTTGGAAAACACCTTTATTGGTATGGCTATAATAGGGTGGTAATAAACTGATCGACAAAAAATTCAATTTGACCGACCGAAAAAAGAAAATTACCGACAAAAAATGCATTTTACCGAACGATAAGTGATCGACAAAAAATTCAAAATTACCGACCGGAAATTAGACTTGACCGACATCCTTCGTACGTACCTACTGCTAAGTTTAAATTACCGACTTACTTTACCGAACAAAAACGTATTTGATCGACTGAAAAATATGAAAAAGAGAACTTTTTAGCCGGTTGATTCGATCGGTAAATTAGATTTTTCGGTCGGTACTTAAATTTTGGTTCAGTAATTTGTTTTTTCGGTCGATACTGACATAGTTCTGTCGATCAGTCACCGCCGATATGGATGTTTTTTGGTCGATCAGGGCAGTATGTACTTTGAATTTATGAGTCAGTAGTTTAATTTTTATTCTACAAAATTATCCAGGTGGATTTTTGCTTAAGAGAGGATATTGTGAATTTGAAGTTTTGGATCAAGCCCGTATGCAAACATAGACTTTCCAATTATGTATTCAGTTAAGTTTTGACTTTTTCCCCTTGCATGTTGAGTATCACTGTATTGCCCTACGGTTGATTCGGCTCTTAATTGCGTTCTTACTGTTTTGATAGTTTGACCCTCCCTTCTCTTCTATGACATTCGCTGTCTTCCGTCAACTTTATGTATATTGGCATCGTCCCAACTATGACACATACCGCTTCTAGAGATATCGTTCGGTATGCGCTTGCTACTATTATGCTTGGGCTCTATTAAGTCTCCTCCGATTGCAAATTGCATGGAGAGACGATCAAAGAAGACTGGCAGTTGATCTAAGAGAATAGGTGCGAAAGCACAGCTCCTCCCCGAAGTAATGCTGTGAGGCGGTTCCGGGGAGAAGAGAGCACGAAGACTAAGGAAGGAGGTTTTAGTTGGTAGGTCATTAATGAATGGAATCCAACACCACCTTGGTTCAGAAAGACCGGGTGTCTATGAAGATTTCCTCACCCTTATTAAAAAAAAAAAAAAAGTCTCCTCCGATTTCTCTTCGTATCTAGCGCCTGTATCCACGCTGGTACCCCGTAGCGCAATATTGATAGGGTGACGCTTGCGGCCATGTGATCTGTGCGCGTGTTGTGGGAAGAGCACTAGCCTCTCCGGGCACTTTTCTTTTGGCCCCAATGTACAATGTACCTTTCATCATCGTCATTACTATTCTGAACACTTTGCCCCACGGATTCGCGTCTGCCTCCTGGCATAGTTTCTTCCAACAATCCCTCTTACTCGACTGGATTGCTCGCTTCAATGTTAATTTTGCATTACGATGTTCCTCGCATCTCGCCGTTCTGACGCTCTCGTTTCTGGCCCTTTGCATTCTCTTTCTTGTTTTACAGCACGTCGTAAAGTGCTGGACTGCAGAATGTTACGTCAATAATCGACTCTCGCCCGTTCCTGTGGCATGTAGTTGCGTTTCCCACGTTCGCCAGAACCACATTCAATCTTCGCGCTTCTTGTAGACTGAAGCCTCTATCAATTGTGAATCTGCTGCCCCACTCAACTTCCCTTGCGTTTCAACTTTTACTCTGAAAGTTCTTTCAGATAATCCCAGCAAGGACAACGGTTGCCCGTACGCAAAACTCGCTTCTATTCAAGGGTATCTTCGAGTATCAGCTTACGACACAATATGGCGGATGGGTTTTCTATGGAAGTTCTACAGAATCATTCCGAGCAGAAAGGTCGGTCGCTTAGTTAACGCAATGCAAACAAACCGTATATTTCGAGTCTTCATCAATGATAGAAGCAGCCGGCCGCGAAGATTGAACAACGGTTTTGCTCAAGGAAGTGTCTGCGCTCCACCATACTTTAATCTCTATACCAGTGACATGCCAGTCACCTTATCAAGAAAATTCGGTTTTGCCGATGATCTGGGAATGACAATTCAAGTTGTTCGTTTCGCAGTGGCCGAACGGATTTTACAGCGAGACATTCATAAAATGAAACGGTATTACGATCAGTGGAGGCTGAAATTGAACGACCAAAAAACTGAAGTGGGAATGTTCCATCTCAACAACCAACAGCATGGCCGCCAACTCAACGTTTTCATCGATGGTGTAAGACTCGAACACAATCCCATACCATGTTATTTGGGTCTTCCGTTGGACAGATCGTTAACGTTCAAACCGGCTTTGGAAAAATTGTCTCAGAAACTAAAGACACGGAACAATCTCATTCAAAAGCTGTCTGGAACGAACTGGGGTGCAAATGGCAATGTACTACGAACCTCTGTCCTGTCTTTCATGTACTCGTGTGCTGAATATTGTGCACCAGTGTGGTATAGGAGTAGCCACGTAAATAAAGTGGACGTACAACTGAACTACGCTATGCGTACAATAACTGGTACAGTTGACTCCACACCGATTCCATGGCTGCATGTGTTATCAAATATTCCACCACCGGAACTGAGACGGAAAATGGCTGCTCACAAAGAGTGGAATAAATGCTTGGACGACAGTAGAGGCTACGAACTTCCTATTAAAAACGACCTTGCTCATCCTCCACCTCATAGACTCCCATCACGATCGCCTATTTGGACCGACGCCAAGATACAAAAAGAAAATTTCGATATTGCTGATGCGTGGAAACATTTTTGGAACCAAAGTCCATATTTAACAAACAAGCACCTGATCGATTATCCACACCAGAAAATTGCAGGATTCAACTTATCGAGAAGGGAATGGAAAATGCTTAACCGTTTCCGATCTGGGCATGGTTGCTGCAATGAACAAATGTACAGATGGAACTTTTGTGAATCGCCACTATGTGACTGTGACAACAATGTGAACCAATCGTTGAACCATATACTCAACTATTGCCCGTCTCGACGCTTTGAACATGGTCTCAAATCGTTGCACCTTGGCACCCCTGAAGGCATTGAATGGTTGAAAAAATTGGACATAGAGATTTGAAGTGAGTGAGAAGAGAACTCGACCTTTAACTAAATTATTTTATAATTAAAAACTGAATTTTGTAAGACAAATGTAACGGACCCATACGATTAATAATAATAATTCGAGTATAATTCTCTTCCGGTGAACGTCAGAAGACTACTGTCCATTGACGAATTCAGCAAATACGTGATTGACTTCTACCGTAGAAGGGCATAGTTTGGTGATGTGTGACCTCTATGCAGTGTTCGGCGATTGGGGATGTCGTCCTACAGTGCGTTAATCTCAGGTATGTAAAATCACTGAGTTGATCGCGGTGTAGTGTCGGCACCTGCACTCTCCTATTGGGGTGAACGTTTTTGTGGATTTTGGTTACTTCAGGTTTTCATTATTAGTATTATTTTTATTATTATTATTTTCTTTTTATTTCAATTTGTTATATATTTTTAGGGTATTTATATTTAGCAATAGAAACCTAATTAATTTTAGTTAATATCAATGTATGAGCTTACCCATTAGCTGACCATGTGAAACTTAAGGCACCTAGCCTTTACATGGGAATTGAATAAATATGATTTGATTTGATTAGATATGTATGACTCGAGAAGTTGACTGCGGCTACCTAGGAGCACTCTGCTCACTTTACATACGACTCCTTGGTGCCAGACTTTGTCAAATGCTTGTGATACATCCAGAAATGATGCTAGGCATTCCTCCTTTTCGAAGGCTCGTTCAATGGTCGTGGTGAGCCTGTGAGCTTGTTCAGTAGTTGGACTAATCTCATCAATTCCTGGAGCCTTTACTGTTACGTTGATTGCAATTTCAATAATAATAATAATTTCATAAGGGGTGACTTTCTTCACTTTTTTATCTGGTTGGTAAATAGGGGTGATATCGACGTTAGGTTGAAAAACTTTTGCAAGATGTAGAACCTTTGTTGTAATCGCATTTTTCGTTGTCTTATCTAACCCACTAACGGCGAAGGGGTACCCTTGATGGGTGGGATCTTAATGAGTGGTCGTTTGTATCTTCTCGCTTTCCATAATGAGTAATCTTTATCCATGCCTGCAGAACGATTACTCAAATAGATGTCTAGACAGTCTTGCTTGTATTGTCTGATTTGTTTCCTCAATTTGTTACTGATTTTATTGAAGTAATTTTTATCGGGTAGTATTATAATCGATCACCCAAAAATATTTTTTGATCACCTGAAAATACAATTTTGATCACCAATACAAAATAAAACTTAATTAGGGGCGAAATTAGTTACACCTACGCTGAGTTAGCCGCTTTAAAGATACATTACTCCTTTTGCGAAAGGGTCGGACACACCCCTGGCCCTAAAAAAGAGTGTTTTATTTTTCTGGTGATCAAAATTGAATTTTCTGGTGATCAAAAATGAATTTCTTGGTGATCAGTTAAACATATGCCATTTTTATCTAACCTGTTGCTGGTTCTATGCCAATATCTTCTGGCTTTTCGTCTTTCTTTGATGAGGACCCTAATTTCAGCAGAATAACTGATTTCGTGGATTGGTTTTTCTTTTGGTACTGGAGTCGCTTTCCTTGCAGCTTCTTGTAGCAGGCTTACGAATTTTTCCGATTGAAGGTCGAGATCCCGTTTCGTTTTCATGCTTACTTTCAAGTTGATGGACTCATCCACTAAATTCCTGAAGAGCTCCCAGTCAGTGTATGTTATGTTTTTTCTTTTTGTATATTACTTACTCACTTACGTTGATGGATGTGTAATCTGAAGAAAGATCCACTATGTTTTCAGTTTCCATGTTGTTGAGTGATATTCCTTTAGGTATGAAGAAATCGAGGAGGTCTGGCACTTTTCTGGGACATGTATTGCAACATGTATTGTAGTTCAAAAATCTTTTTGTTATTATCTTTTTGCTTCATATCTACAAGGAAGAGTGGGAATTTCTTCTCAATTTTGCTGCCGTCATTATCTTTGTATCTCTTCAATATGTTTGTAGTGTTAATTATTTCATGACCTAGTTTTGACAGCTCAACTTTCATCACCTTCTTTTGATGAATGCGCCTCGTTGAGCTTTTTAACTTCTCTATATTCTGACTCGCTTCCGACGAAGATTTTTTCTGCTTAAGTTACTAACATTACTCACGCGGATCGAGTACTGGTGATGGAATGGAAATATGATTGTAGTGCCAGATATGAATATGAAACGATGTTGCAGTGATGCGAGATATTGGTCACTACATTTCCCATCTTTCAGATATTTCCCTACGTATTTTATTAAGAATCTGATTTATAGTAAGTCTGCGCATAAAATAGTACACACAACACGAAGCTGAAACATCTGATTTAGACCATGGTGGTGTGCAAGTGCTCAGCGGACAAAAAAAGTCACCAGAAATGGTTGCGTAGTGTTTTAATGAACAATTCGAGAGAAAAACAATTTCATTGCGTTAGTGTATATGACATCAGCTAACTCATTAATGTTTTCATTTTTAATCGAAGCTAAAACCTCCAGCACTTGAATGATTTGTAGTGGTTCACACCTTCCGTCAATCAGAGAATTTTCCGTCCATTTCTCCTTCTTTTTGACGGTTGGAAACGTTGTCTTTATATGCTTGGAACTTGCATGAGAATTTCGAATCGAACACCAAGGCGAATCGGTTTCTAATAAAATCTTGTCCTTGGGAATCTTAGCGACAACAGCGAGTTGCTCTTCGGTCTTCAAAGAGCAGCCATTAATTCTAAGGAAAAAAAATATGTAGAAAACTTTGCCGAAATGAATGTTTTTAGCTTTTACCCAATGAAGAAACCGAATTCGATGAACTTCAATGCATGCTCCAACGTTCCATCGAAAGAGTGAACAACACCTCCTGCTGTTATTTTTAATTTATTTCTTTCAATTATGTCCCAAAAGTCTTCGAATGAATTGCGACAATGTAGAAACAACGGCAAACGGTACATCTCGACTAAATCCAACTGCCTTTCAAAGTAAGTCTTTTGAGTGGCAACGTCGCAGAATTTCAATCGATCGTAATCCAAGCCGCATTCACCAATCGCAACAACTTTACTTCTGTTGTTTTCAATGTAACTGCAAAGTTTCTTGTAATATTCATCGGGATTCGGTTCAAATTCTTTACATCTAGTTGGATGACAACCCATCGTAATAAACAAACGATCTGTAAGCGGTTAGCCAATCGTAGTTGAAGGATTTTTATCATCAAGTCAATACCATTACCGTCTTCTGACGCAAATTTTAAAGCTTCGTCCGCCTCAGTTACTGTTCCAACGGTTATAATAATTTTGTCCATTCCAGATTGCCAAGCTCGTTGAAGGACATTGTTGTAATCTGCTGGATGTTTGGAACTATTATTGTACATTCCTTGGAACATGGGATCTGTTAAATTTGCCCCGATGTCTACGAAAAAAAAAAACAAGTTTTTAGGTAATCCGTCAACCACACAACGTGAAGTTACCTATGAACTTCATGATTTTCGTTGCTAACGAACGGATCGTTTTCATTCAGCTCTTGAGTTTTAATTGATTAGAAATTGTTTTTAAAAGCCGATAGAGTCGACAAATTACGCACACACACATTTAAAAATGACATTTTTACATGCCGTGTAATATGAGTTTGGAGTCCGTTCAAAGTAGGTAGAGACATCGCCGAATATTGCCACAGCTGTCACAAAAGGCACGAAATGTCAATATTGTTTTCTATTTTTTATTATGAAATGTAATAAAGTGCAAAGTTCGATAAGAAAAAATCTCATGATAAACAAAAATAAAAAATGAGCTTCTACTACGCCAATGCTGGCCAGCCGGAGATCCTTCGGACCATCCAAAAAGATGAAACATTTACCTCTGCATTGGGTCAACAAATGTCCGATATTGTTCGCTGCACCAGCAACCGACATTGGATAAAGTATAACAACTTGTGTAAGCTCCTCGCTGAGCTTTTCTACCACGGATTTGCGTGCTTCAACAATTTACAAACACTGGGGGAAGAGTACACAGGCATCATTCAAATCGATTCGAAATACATTGCATTGCCAAGTAAGGGTCTACAGTTCGTCGCAATTTTGCTGGAGTTTTGTGGAGAAGAATTGTTTATTAAATTAGTGAAAACTGTCGAACGGGATGTGCGTAACAACGAAGATCTTCTACCCGAGCCCAAGAATGCCATCTTAAAAGTGTGTGGCACAGTTCGCAAGTCGGTTCCCTACGTGAAGGCGATACATCGAAGTATTTTCTACTTAAATGGCAACAAATTGCAAATATCGAAGAGATTCACTGGAATCAATTACGTTTTGGTTAGATATTGGTTGAATGTAAACCACTCTGTGTACGGATATAAGGTGTTGGGTGTCATAAGTTTAATACAAATGGCTTTAGCGTTTGTAACGTCTCTTAAGAGCACGTTCAAACAACATGAATATAAGGAGAAAAACCAAAAAGACTTAGGTCAGACGAAAAGGAGAACGAAGTCGGGTGACGGTACAAAGTGTGTGTTGTGCCTAGAAGTTCGCGAAAATACGAGTGCTACTTTGTGTGGACACCTATTTTGTTGGAAGTGTATTTTAGATTGGTTGGATCAAAAGGAACAATGTCCAGTTTGCAGAGAGTCCATCAAAAAGTCAACTGTGGTGTTTTTGAAGAACTATCAGTAATTTATCTTTTTACAAGTAAATTTTGTTAAGTTTTATTGTTAGAAAGGAAATAAAAAATTATTTGTTAAATAAAACGCTTAAAAGAAATTGTCTTCAAAGTACACACCCCATGATCCTCATCCCCTCAAATCCGTCGTTGAAAAAAACGGTCGAAAATGACTATATCTACAGAAAAGGAATATTGTGGACAAATCTTTTCTTTTTTTGTTAAATTTAGCCGTCGTAGATCGTTGGGTATCTTCTAAGCGATACGGCTTTTTCCGTTTCCGAATTGCTGCAAAATACACCCGCTCCAGCGTAGTTACTCCTTAATGAGCCGTCTGTGTATACCTCGCAGTCCCCCTTTGGTTTTACTTCTTCATTCATCCAGCACAAATCTAGTCGAGCATTCTACAGAAGTGGGCCGGGTGTTCGGTCTACAGGTACACAAAGTAGAAGGTTTACAGAAATTAGGAGACTTCTATTAGACGAGTTGGTGGTAAGATAACGTGGAGTGGCTGTAAAATAAATACCTTACACCGAAAGGTGCTGAATGAGTTTACTGGGATCAAAAGTAGGTATATTACTTCTGTCAAAGTGACACTTTAAACGTCAACGTTATGCGATTTACTTTCCAACATATTTGACGTTTAAAATGTCATTTTGACGGTTAGAAAAGACCGACTTTTGTTCCCAACGTAATCTCAGAAATGGTCTCTAAGGTGATGATGAATGGTTGAAGCTCAAATCTAGCTTATAGAAGGTAGCATGGCCAGCGACAAAGTAAATATCTTGCCGACTTACTAGTCCTCCGTTAAGGAGCACTTGTAAGACCACTGTAGGACTAGAGCAGGACAATAAAAAATTGAGCCATTTGTCTAATAATTTTTAGACCCGTACGAAGAGCGAAGTTCTTCGAAAAAGGGTCTATTGTGTTAACCACGACATTTGTAACCAGTCGAATTTCGTCCCGGGAGTAGGGGAGAGGAGCATCAATCATGATCCTTAGATGACGAATCAACAATAAAAAAAAAAAAATGTCCGTCCATCCGTACTCGAGTAAAACTCAACCGATTTTCAAAAACTTTTTTCCCTGAAAGGTAATCGAAAAATCTTTAATGGAATTGAATCTGGGCACTGTCGGCCCAAGTGCCGCTGAGCTAGGGCCGTTTAAGTGTGTTCTAGTCTTTTGTACATAACTAAACATAAATTTTCTTTGTTTGAAAGATCTGGCCATGGCCGACAATTTATGAAAAAAAAGTTTTTGGATTTGAGTCTTCGGACTTAGCTAGGACACTAAAAAGGAGTCTCTGCTAGGTCTCTACGTGTTTTTTGAACATAACTCGAGTAAATCTTTTTCGATTAAAAAAAAAAATTTAATCGAAAGGTCTAAGAATGTCTCACAATTTATGGAATAACATTTTTTAAAAAGAGGCCCTTGGACTCAGCCAGGTCCCTAAAACTTATTTTCTACTAGGGCCCGACGTGTTTTTTTTTTATATAAATCGTGTAAATCCTAAAGGATTTTGTTGATTCTTTTTCTATTTGAGAGGTAACCGAGTACCGAATTACATTGAAAAACAAATTTGGGCCAGGTGCCTGTGCTTAGGGCTCAAGTGGGGCTTAGGTCGGTCGGCACTAACCAAAGAAAAATTTTTCAGCCTAAGAACATAGCGACGGCTTGAGAGGTTGTAGTGACCGCAACTTCATTACTAACCCTATAAGTATTTCGGCCATTAGATGCCATTCAATTATGCACTCGACGATCATTCCATCGTCGACTAGCAAAGCATTAACACCGTAATAAATGTATTAAACATAAACTGTGCTGTATCATTATTAACCTCTACAAGGTCAGTACAGAACTCACCTTCATCAGTGGATTCTCATTCCCTTCACAAGACAGCTGCGAAAGTACTCTGTAGAACTTCTTCTATGATGATCAACAAAAAAAATGTAAACTTTTTAAAGAAAATGAGAATTCATTTAATTGAAGAAAGTTTTTACAAAAAGTTTATAATAAGGAGCCACTCATAATGTATGACAACTTTTTTCAAAATGTACGCGATTTTGTCTAACTTCCTTCCCCCTTAGAAGCGAGCGAATTTTGTGAATGGCTTCTAAAATATAAAATCAACTTCTGCTGAGCTTTTTCCGCGAATTTCAATTTTCATTACTTGTTTCGTATATCGATGCATTTCTTCGCTTAAATTTTTTCCTTGTACTACTATCTGAGTCGTTTTCCACTGACGTTGATATTGCACTGCTATCTAATAATGATTCCGAGCCATCTGGTGAACTTCTCTTACCTATCGGCGAATCGAAAGTAATCTCTTGCACAGAATCGGTGTCAATGTCAAGTTCGTCCGGATTGTATGTGGATGAGTTTGCACTCGGTGGAGGTAGCGAATCCATTAACGACTTTCGTTTCAGCGGCGACGCTTCGCAACTTGTGTCGAATGAACAATCTGATGTTAAGAATGTCATAGAATCGTTGTTAATTGATGAGTCAATGTATGAAGAGAGATTGAGATCTTGGCCACTAACGTGCATTGCAAGACTGAGTGGATCGTCAATGCCTAAGGTATCACAAAATAACGTTGTTTGGGGATTCGCCTGGGCTTTCGGTTGACATGGAAATGTTTTTCTGTTATTTGGATCATATGCTTCAACGGTACGACAGAAATTTGAAGGAATAACCAAATTATATTTGAATTTTTCTAAAACCATTGCTTTCTCGTCTTCAGTTGGAGTGAATGTCTTGTCAGGCATGTAGTTACTCAAATTTTTATAACTCAGCAGATCCCGCGTCGCGTGCAAAATCGTCAGCCATTCCAAATCATACGAAATTTTCGTATCACCATCGTCACTGTCAACTTCCAATATTTGCAGGAAACGTCGCTTCGGTAAACATTTGTCCAAAGCTAGAAATTTCGTTTGTCTATCATTCTCATTGTGTGGTACAACAGCTGCGAATTGGCAATGTAGATGAGCGGAAAACCAATATTTTGGTTTCACATGCATGAGTAAATCGTGGCACGATGGACTGCCCAGTCTGTTGTTTTCAATATCGTCCCGAAAGAATGGTTTGAATCTCAGCAGTTGTTCTTCGTTGCCATATTTATGAATACCCCGAGGCCAGTCGTGCGACATACAAATATCAACGTTATCTGACAATTGTTTTAAACGAAACACTTCCAATTGGCGCACATGATAAACACTACGCTTCGTGTCTTCGGTGAACGGTGAAAACTCGAAATGACCTTTGAAAAAGTCGAATCCCTTGTATATGCCTGATAATCCAGCGATTCGAATACCGTTCACATTCACACAACCGGCATAGCCCAAATAGTAGATGTTTGGGGCTACCCATCCACCGTACGGTAACTCTTGAAGAAAGTTAGACGCTTCGTGATTTCCACCAATAAAAATTGTCAACATTGGAGCCACTTTTTCCCCACTGTAGTATTTGTAAAATGAGCACATATTGTAGAACTTTTTGGGAACGGCCATACAATGCAGGTCATCCTCGTTGCGAGTGGCTTGGAAATCACCGCAACACAACAATAAATCCACTTTATAATTCTCCTGTTTTTCGATGAATGTTATCGTGTCATAAATTTTTTCCAGCTCGCCATGAGCACATCCTTCAACTGCAATCCTCATTCTTAAAGAAGTATTTTCTTATGTTTGAAATAACAATTCCCAATGTAAAATATAAAAAAAAACAAATTATAATTCCAGTAAACTTGTCTACACGCAATCAATACTGTTGATAAACTGACGGTAAAACGTTGGCCTTTTAGAGACTGACAATGGCGAACGCGGCGAACTCTGTTAGTTTGTTTGTCAATGCAAACCATGCAAACTGTCACCGTATGATCCTAGCTCCTTCATCTTTGTGGCGCAAATATTTTGAAATTGTCAACAAATTGAAACAAATTAAAACCAAAACCGTCTGTATCGAAGTTGGACTTAATTTTGATTGGCTGAAGTAGCCATTTTTCTTGATTTTAGCGATCTAGGAATAGTAACAGAATTTTTGAGAGAAATATTCAAATTACTTTGTCATTGCAACGCTCAGGTCGAACTCAACTAGAACAGCTGAATGAAAATAATTGAAGCAAATGGATTTTACTCGATTTTTCGATCAGAGAGGAGTAACTGGCAATCATAGTTTGAGAATTTTAATGGAATTATTTTGTCATTTTAATGACGCTCAGGTTGAACTCAACTAGAACAGTTTGTTTTTGAACATATTTCAGAAGCATCAACATTTCGGCATATCGTGCCAATCGTCAGTCAAGTCATTCAACTCGTAAAAATTTTCATCGTTCATCAACAAAACAAACCTCGAATTACTTTATAGAGTGTTATGAGAGAGGATTTCGGAGAGGATCTTAGCTCAGTTATTTAAACTTGTCTTGCGGAAATCTTTTGTGTATTTTTCAAAATTTAGTTTCAAGCTAAAAAATTTTATATAAAAATGTAATTGAACTTTTTGCTAGACAAGTTATGAAAAAATCTCTCTCATCATAGCGACACTGTAGTGTAACAAACACCCAGTGGAAAATGAATCGATTGCTAATATGGCTTTGGGATGGGTGGTCTAGTGGTGAACGCACTGGACTTCCACCGATCCCCGGTACGGGGAATTTTTCCATAATAAATTATAGACTGCACAACGTCCCTAAGTTCACCCAAGCTTCATAAATTGGGTAGTCTCGGTATTCGATACCCGGGACGCAAAATAAGGTACACAAAATATGTGACGTCACTCGCATATGGAGAACAAGGTGTACTGGAGCGTCACCTGTTGGACAATAGGAGAATCAAAAGAATGGACCAGAACGATTCAACCAGAAAATTGTGCATCCGTGTGTTCCATTCGACCTCCGAGCAATGGAACCTGTCAATACAAATCAGCACATAAGATGGCAGCTACAACCTGCGAGCGTGATATTAAAATGTGAATGATGGCAACCCAGTTTATATTTACAAAATGAGTCTTCACGATGTCGAAAGACGAAATGTTATCTACCTTCGGTTGCTGAACCAGATGGCTAGGCCATCCTCCCGGCAGACATCAACACAACAATTAACTGTGGAAAGATTAACTCAGTCATTATTAGATATAAGTCCTATGCATTTGTAATATAAGAAATGTAATAGACGTAAAAAAACACATACGCTAAATAAATAATTTGAAATGCTTGATTTTTGAAAAATCCCGCAGCGACACACTCTTTAAAATGACAGAGGCGAAGAGCCACTTGCGGGTTTGACAGGTGAGAATCAAAAAAGGGCACATGTCGCACATGTGGCTTGGAATGTTTGTTTACGTTTTACACCGCTAAGTGCTATCATTTATTTGAGTGAAAATGAAATACGTTATTGACTCTTTGTCGAAATGTTCACCCCGTTCGGGCCACTTTCAGAAAAATGATTCAATTCTTCATTTGCCAATGCTACTTCAGTACACAAAGGTGCATAGATACTAATACAATTTTCTACCGTCTGTTAACCATCGAAAGATCCACTTGTTCTAGTGCGCTATCGTTCCATACTTATCCAAGGAAGTATTCAACTATGTGACAACGGATGCACAAGGATATTCTATATGCTTAGACACTACAATCAACATGGTCGATGCATTATCGGCATATCGAAAGGGAATTGCATCGTTCTCTGGTATTGGTAGCGATGGTATTAGTTTCTTGACAATCAAAAATCCCACTGTGGTTAACAAAACAGCAGATCATGGAGACACCAAAGACACTATGTCGATTTATGCAAGAAGTGGTAGAAAAATTATTTCAGCTAATCAGTACATGGACTTAGTGAGTTCGCATCATCCGGATGTATTTCATTCATTATGTGACGGTGAAACGAATGCAACCAGTTCGAAAAGAAGAATTATGAAGTCGATGGACAGATCGAAGGCATTTCTTGAAATTTGCCTTCAACGTTATCGACAGTCGGAGAGTTTGAAAAGTGGATCATTATTTGTCGGTAATGCAATGCAAAATGATGGGCATGTCATTGAAGTAGTTTGATTTTGACTCTTTCTGTTAAACAAAATTCATCCTTCGGTACTACCTTCGTATGATAACATTCCTTGGAAAATTTTGAATTTTCCTTTATAAGTCGTTCTTTTTGCAAAAAGTCAGTTGAGTGGACGATTGCTGAATTTTGTTACACTCTTTAGAATAAAGGAAGACTTCTTCCTTTACGATGCCGAATGGAAATACTATTTTCTGATTCTTTCAGCTGCTATTGAAGGTGGATACAATTTAAGGCATCGGGAGGAATACATCAAAGAAATCTTAGTTCACAACTCCGACATCCATGGATATTTCTTAGATGGCCTGCATTCCAACGGCTTCACAGCAACTTCCCTTACCATCGACAACATCAAAGAAATCGTGAAGAAATGTAATGAATTATTGCCGGCAGACAAATTCAAAGTAATGTTTGGTCCTTACAATCCGGTTGTCATGCTGCAACTCATCCAATTGGGTGTTGATGTGTTCGACAGTTCATACTGTTACATAGCCACCAAGAACAGATGTGCATTGACGTTTTCTTTTGACATGGAAAGCAGCAGCAATGGTCGCGATTTCGATATGGATTTAAAAGACCCAAAGTGCGTATGAGAATCCATCGTGATGAGGCGTGGGAGTAATATACAATTTTTACAGATATAAAGAGGATTTCAGTGCAGTACTCTCGGGATGTAATTGTTTGACATGTCAAAAACATACACGCGCCTATATTCATCATTTAATCAACACAAAAGAGCTGCTGGCATCTATTCTTTTGATGATGTAGTCACAAATTGTCCCTTAAATCGATCAGAAAATAATTGAATAACTTTACAGACACAACTCTCACCACTTCATTGAATTCTTTAAAACTATTCGACAATCGATTGCGAGTGGAAATTTCCAAGAGTTAATTGACTTCGTCAAGGCTCAATTCGACAGAAGGTGTTTGCTGGACGAAAACATTCAGAAAATCGTGGAGTTGGATGAAGTAACGAAAAAAGGGAAGAAAACTGTTTCTAGCGATGAACTGAGCCTCAGTTGAACGTAGGACAAATTTGTTAGTTAAAATGTTTGAAATGTTCCAAGTTCTAGCAGAAACCAGATTCTAAGGTCTAATAAATTGGAATTAATTGACGATTCCTTATGTTTTATATATTTGACCCTCGCCTCCTTGAACAACCCCTTCGATAGCATACCCAATTAACGAAATTCTTCCGCGGAAATTCGTTCGGACAAAGAACAATGAAGGCTTTCAAAAGCTTCTTAAAGCTTCTTTTGTTCTTTGTCCGAACGACTTTCCGCGGAAGATTTTGGTTAATTGGGATAAATTCAGAATTACCCATGTTACAATAGTAAATTTTTTCGCGCTCCACTTTCCACTTTTTCGCTCTTTGAAAAACTATTGTTACTTACTTTAACTACTTATTCGGCGCTACAGCCACTTGTGGGCTTTGGCCTGCTCGAGGATCCTGATCCAATGCTGCCGCAATCTTTTACCGTGTTTTGCCAGTTCTTAACGAAAATGAGAATTTTGACATTTGTAGAAAACTATATGTTTAGTTCATGATGTCGACATTACGAGGATAATAGATGTCCCACTTTTCGTTGAGAATGGCCTCCTTTTATACAGTGACCGAAAGTTAAATAAGAACTTTGTACTTCTGCGCAGATTTTCGCGGTGTTAGAACCTTGCTTATGAGAAGAAGGCAAAATTTTCGACCGATTTTTCTTAGAGTTGTGGAGAAGGCAGTCCGATTGGACTGAGAATCATTTTCAGCTCATATTTAGGTGTGATAAAACCCTCCTGAAATTTTCATTCCGATCGGACAACCTAAATTTTCAAAATTTTAGAAAATCTTAGGCGAAAAAATGCCTTATGAGAGCAAGGCAAATGTTTCGACCGATTTTTCTTAGAGTTGTGGGGAAGGCAGATTTAGTCCGATTGACTGAAAATCATTTTCAGCGCATATTTAGGTGTGATAAACCCCCCCTGAAATTTTCATCCCGATTCGACAACCTAAATTTTCAAAATTTAAGAAAATCTTAGGCGAAAAAATGCCTTATGAGAGCAAGGCAAAATTTTCGACCTATTTTTCTTAGAGTTGTGGAGAAGGCAGATTTAGTCCGATTGGACTGAAAATCATTTTCGGCTCATATTTCGGTGTGATAAGCCCCCCCTAAAATTTTCATCCCGATCGGACAACCTAAATTTTCAAAATTTTAGAAAATCTTAGGCGAAAAAATGCTTTATGATAGCAAGGCAAAATTTTCGACCGATTTTTCATAGAGTTGTGGGGAAGGCAGATTTAGTCCGATTGGACTGAAAATCATTTTCGGCTCATATTTCGGTGTGATAAGCCCCCCCTAAAATTTTCATCCCGATCGGACAACCTAAATTTTCAAAATTTTAGAAAATCTTCGGCAAAGCAAAATTTTCGACCGATTTTTCTTAGAGTTGTAGGGAAGGCAGATTTACTCCGATTGGACTGAAAATCATTTTCGGCTCATATTTCGGTGTGATAAACCCCCCCTAAAATTTTCATCCCGATCG
>CM055405.1:60587278-60601224 GCA_029228625.1 Pseudolycoriella hygida
CCCCTTGTTACGTGGAAAAAACCACATATGTGACTGCTGTGAATCGCACATTCTCTGACACCGCAGCTTGTGGATGACCACTAAGGTCACATCTCGGTACATTTTCACCTACAGAATCGAGATGTGGCCCAACATCGGACGTAAGTATCATAGAAACTGAGAATGTGCGTTCAAAAATTTGACATTTCATATTTTTTCACATAATGTGACTCACATCTGTGAAAATATGTGAATCACATCTTTTCACATCCTCACATTTTTCGGTTAATTTTGTATTTTGGGTCATAAAAAAGTAATGTCGACTTAAATGTGGTCACATCTCGTCTATAGAGAGCCAGGGGATGTCAAAACATGCTGAAAATACGCAAAAACCTGGTAATTTACATAGAAGTCGTTACAATGCGTCCACAATATAGCTCAAAGGGTCGCATCTAAGTCATCTCCAGAGCAATTTTAGTATGCACTTTCCAAATCAGAAGTCGCTTTTGACGTAAGTCACATAGATTCAGAAAATGGGCCGTTTGAAAGTAGCCAGATTTCACATTTGATAAAATTTTCATGGAATATTCACCAAATTAAAGCAAAAATCTTTTTCATTTCCACAGTTCTCGGTTAATTTTGTATTTTAGGTTACCCACAACTACTTTAATTGAAACTTAGCTCAGTAATAGGGTATAGTGGGCCGATAGAATTCAAAAGATAATAACTCTAGAGAAGAAAATTGGAAATTTGCATGAAAGTTGCTTTCTTTAACATTTTCATGGAAATCTTCACATTTCATATACTCAGTTTTGTTATTTTAACAACGACAAACAAATTCAACTATAAATATGACCACATCTTATATACCAGCAGCCGAATGTAAGCCGAATCTCATGTTATTCACAGACAACGACAATATCTTTTTAAAAAATCCTTCGAATTTTATGAGTTTTGATAAAGTGCCTGATGTTTAGAAAATTATAATTTAACAACATAAACCGGGTTACATTTACAGCTTTCTCATATATGTTTTCGTCGCAGATTGATAATATTAACAAAAAATGAAAATTATTAACGATTCCCGCATCACTCTGAGGATCGTCACCGCAAGTACAATGAACCAATTCTGAGAAACTTTTTTATTGACATCAATAGCTTAAGGACGGGACGCCTCAGTGGTTACGAACTAGCCTTTCATCGAAATGATCCGAGTTCGATTCCCGTGTCAGACAAATTCTGCATGCAATTTTTCCAGGGAGCTTACCGCATTGGTAACGTCTTAAAGTTCGCTCAAGCTTCATACTTTAAGTAGTTGCAGTGTGTTTAGTGGCTGCAACGATATACTCGTATGACGTAACCCATATACGATGAATTTCTGAACATACATATCCAGCCTACATTTAGGCGATATATCAATTAATCACCTCACTTTTCTCCGATAGTATTGCATACTTCGTGGCGTGGTTCGGAAGTCATGTTAAGCCGGTCGTCCAGACTGAACTTGTAATTGGCCGTAAAAAGCCGAGGGGAAAACGACAATGGCAAGTGGTGGGACAGGTGCCGTTTGCTATTGGAGCAAATAGAAGGAAGTAGCAAGCGAATAGAAGGAAATAGATACGTATTTTCCCTACTATTTCCTTAATTTCATCAATTTTTCAGACAAAAACTAAGAAATAGCGTGAATTTAGGCTCAAATTTTACATTTCTTTAGGTAAATAGGAAGGAAATAGCTGCGTCCTTCTATTTGCTATTAGAAGGAAATCCCAATGGTGGGACACGATTTGCCATTGTCGTTTCCCCCTCGTAGAAATCTGTTAGTGAGGTCTCAAAACAAACAAACAAAACTTACAAAATTTGCCAGAAAGGAGCTCTTTTGGAACTAATTTCAAGGGTTGGAATGAATTACGATTAAAAAAATTTTCTATTTATTGATGTTGTTGCTCCAATCTTTAAGAAGGGCAATCGCAAAGTTTGTAGCAACTACAGGGGGATTTCGCTTTTGAGCGTGGTCGGGAAGGTTTATGTGAGTGTTCTAGTAGATCGGGTTAGGATTATAGTGGAAGAGGTTCTGGACGAGGCTCAGGGTGGTTTCAGGCCTTTGAGAGGGTGTCAGGATCAGGTCTTTTGTCTCAGGCAAGCTATAGAAAAGCTCTTTGAGAGGATAATTGATTTATACTTTTGCTTCATCGACTTAGAAAAGGCATTTGATCGGGTACTGAGGCAAAACCTGTTTGGCGTGCTTAACGAATACTGCGTCAATGGGAGTTTATTGGGCGCCATTAAAAGCATTTACTCAGGGAGCAAGGCTGCTGTAAGACGTAAGAATATATGGTGAATGAGGTTAATGAGGGAGTTCGTCAGGGTGGTTGTCTCTCCCCTCTTCTGTTCATAATTTTTATGGACAAGATTACCAAGCAGGCCAATTTGCAAGGGAATGAGGAAGTAGGTGAAGTAGTCATGAAAATCCTGGCCTATGCGGCTGACTTAACTCTATTAGCAGATAATACCAGTGATTTGCAGAGAAATATCGGCTGCCTGAATGTCGCATGTGAGGAGTACGGGATGGAAATAAGTGTCAGCAAAACAATGGTTATGCATATCGGCAAATCCCCGAAAGGCGTAGTTTGCAGTTTAAATGGGGAGCAGTTGGAACAGGTTTCGGAGTTAAAGTATTTAGGAGCCATTTTTTCGGAGGATGGCAAGCTAGTTAGTGAATTTGAGGAAAGAAGGAAAATGGGAAACGTGGTTGCCAGTCAGTTGAGGGCGCATGTGTTCAACAAGGGAGAATTAAGTAGTGGCACAAAGTTAGCTATTCACAGGTCAATCTTCAGGCGGATACCTTATGCATAACCTGGAGGTTTCTGATATGAGGGTTCTTACGAGCATAGCAAAGGTTAATAGAAGGGAGCAGTGTGATAATCATATCAGAAACGACGACATCAGGGAAAATTTAGAGGTTACGACAGTGGAAGAGGCGGCAAGGGTTAGTTGTCTGCTGTGGTACGGGCACGTTCAGAGGATGGGTAATAGCAGGCTACCAAAGAGGATTTTGAATGCACAGGTCCCGGGTGTACGTGGCTGTCCTTGGCACAGGATAGGAGGGTATGGAGAAGGGTGTTGCATGATCACTGGGAGTAAAGACCTCACGCCGAAAGGTATAAATGGTCTATAAAGTCTGATGATGATGATGATGATTTGTATTTGTATTTTAGAGACTCCACTAACAGCTTTTTATAGCCAATAACAAGTGTTGTCTGGACCACCGGCTTATCGTGACTTCCGAACCACGTCTCAGAGTAATGCGAATGTAGCGTCTTATTCAATTACTGCAAGAATTGTTCGGCGCATGATTATTATCTCGCCTAAATGTAGGCTTAGATATTTCGTGCACAAATTCGTCGTATATGGGTTACGTCATACGATTCATTCAGTGTATATGTCGTTATGGGCACCAAACATACCACAACTACCCAATTTTTGAAGCTTGAGTGAACTTTAGGACGTTATTAATGCGCTACACTTCATAGAAAAGTTCCATGTAGAATTTTTCCGACATGGGATTTGAACCCCGATCGTTTTGGTGGAAGGCCACGAAGTAATTGCATATTAACGTGCGTACCTTTTTTTTTTTTCTCAAGGGTGAGGAAACCTTCAAAAGACACCTGGTCCTCCTGGACCCAGGATTTTTACCAACTAAAACCTCCTTCCTTGATCGCCACGCTCTCGTCTCCCCGGAACCGCCTCACAGCATTACTTCGGGGAGGGGCTGTGCTTTCGCACCTACTCTCTCAGATCAACTGCCAGTCTTCGTTGATCGTCTCTCCATGCACTTTGTAGCTTCACCATTATCTTCGCAATTGCGTTGTCCGCTACTTTCCACACTTCTTCGTCGCGACACATTTCCGATATTATGTTGTCGGCGTTTACGTCTGGCCTGCTCGCGGCTATCAGCTCACATCGCTCCTGTTCAAAACGGGGACAGACAAACACAACGTGCTCTGCAGTTTCTTCCTCTTCAACGCATGTCACGCAGAAAGGTGATTCCGCGTGTCCAAACCTATGCAGGTACTTCCTGTAGCACCCATGACCCGACAGGAACTGCGTCAGGTGGAAGCTAACCTCTCCGTGTTCCCTATTTACCCATGTGGTTACGTCCGGGATAAGCCTATGAGTCCATCTTCCATTTTCCGCGGAGTCCCACTCTCGCTGCCATTGACTCAGTGATTCGACTCTTACTTGTGCCCTCACTGTTTTGGTGTTTTGGCCCCCCCTTTCCTTCAGTCTGTGGCATTCACTGTCTTCCATCAGCATTATGCATATAGGCATCGTTCCGGCTATCACACATACCGCTTCCGAGGAAATCGTTCTGTATGCGCTTGCTACCCTTATGCTTGACAACCTCTGGGTTTTTATCAACCTCCTACGGTTCCTCTTTGTGTCTAACGCCCTTATCCACGCTGGTGCCCCGTAGCGCAGTATCGATAGGGTAACACTTGCTAGGAGCCTCCTTTTACTGCTGCGCGGTCCAAACCCATTCGGCATTATCATGGCCAGTGCTGCATTGGCTTTCATTGCCTTTTCGCACGTATAATCTACGTGGGCATTAAAGTTTCCACGATCGTCTAACATGACTCCAAGGTGTTTTAGCTGGCGAGTGGATGTGATCTCGTTCCCCTCGATGTTCATTACAATCCGCTCAGTTTTCCGACAATTGCTCACGAGCATGATCTCGGTTTTCTGATGGGCCAGCTTCAGTTTAGCCATTGTCATCCAACTTTCTACAGTTTCCAACGCCTCTTTCGTGACGACTTCCACCTCCAACTTTGACGTTCCGATAACTATGAAAATTAGGTCGTCGGCAAAAGCAATCGTCGTAACCCATCTTGGCAGCTGCAGCCGCAGCGCTGCGTCGTACATCGTATTCCACAGCGTTGGTCCTAATATGGATCCTTGTGGAACACCAGCTGTGATGTCTACCATCTTTTCCCTTCCCTGGTATCGTACATTAGCACCCGTCGTTCGAAATAGCTTTTCATTACCCTGCAGAGGAAATCGGGGACTCTCATAGCATGCATTGCCTTAGCTATCTCCGTCCAACTTGCGTTATTAAAGGCATTTTCAACGTCTATCTTCGTTATAACGCAGAAGCGGTTCCCTGTTCTTTTTTTCTTTCGCGCCTTGTCGGCAATCTCCATAACTCTTTCTATTGCTTCGATCGTCGATCTTCCTTTTCGAAATCCGAATTGGTCGTCGGACAGTCCGTGCTCACCCTCTGTGTTTTTGTGTAATCTGTTCCGGATCATGGCCTCCAGCAGTTTTCCCATACCATCCAGCAAACATATAGGTCTATATGATGGTTCACCTTGTGGTTTCCTTGGTTTTGGTAGTAGGACCAGTTTCTGTTTCTTCCATATATCAGGAAAATTTCCGTCGTCGAGGCACTTCTGCAATGTCAATCTGAGCATGTCCGGCTTTATGCATGCCGCCGTCTTCAAAGCTACATTGGGGATCCCATCTGGTCCTGGCGCCTTGTTATTTTTCAGCTTTTTGACAGCCGTCTGAATCTCTTCTATAGTGATCACCCGGTCCTGTCTGTCTTCAATTTCATCGTCGTAAGGAGTTTGCGGCCATGCGACCTGTTCATGTTGCGGGAATAGCCCTCTCACTATGGCTCCTAGCTTCTCAGGACAACTTTCTTTTGGCACTGATGAACCTCTAATTTTTGTCATCGCTATCCTGTACACGTTTCCCCATGGATTTGCGTCAGCTTCCTGGCACAGCTTCTTAAAGCAGTTTCTCTTGCTAGCTCGGATTACCCGCTTTAATGTTAGTTTTGCCGTACGATGTTCGTCTCGCCTCGCGGCTCTGGCACTCTCACTTTTGGCCCGCTGCATCCTCCTTCTTGTCCTGAAGCAGTCTGCGCGCAAGAGCCTAATTTCGTCGTTCCACCAAAATGCCGATTTTCGTTTATTCTTCGGTTCTATCCTTCTTGGCATCGCTACGTCGCATGCATGCACCAATACTTTCGTCAATTCTTCTGCCGATTTCTCAACGCCTTCGTCTTCTGATTGGAGGTATTCCTTGAAAGCTTCTTGATCGAAATTTCTCGTCTTCCATCTCCGCTCTCTTACTTGATTCATCTGCCTTGCCGCCACCGTACTCTTTTTCAAAGTGTACCTCAATGCCTGGTGGTCGCTGTATGTGTAGCTTTCATCCACTCGCCAATTCAGACTTGGTACTAGTGTTGGACTACAGAATGTCACGTCAATAATCGACTCTCGTCCATTCTTGCGGAAAGTAGTTGTGTTTCCCACGTTTACCAGAACCACATTCAGTCTAGCTAGCGCTTCTTGTAGAATGAAGCCTCTTTCGTTTGTAAATCTACTGCCCCACTCAACTGCCCATGAGTTAAAGTCGCCTCCAATGTTGACTGGGCTTAATCCCGTTAGCTCTCCTGTGAGTAAGTCTAACATTCGTTCAAACTGTTCAATCGTCCATCTTGGTGGTGCATAACAGCTGACAATATACACTCCGTCAATTTTCGCAATCACGAATCCTTCGTGGGTGCCTGATACAACTTCTTGTATGGGATACTTTCCCGTCGTCAATATTGCGGCCAATGAAACCGGGCTAGATGTGCTCTCAGTGTTGACACAACAAGATAGTGATCAGAATCGACATTTGCTCTTCAACAAGTTTTAACGTTAGTAGGTGGTCTATCTGATTCGCTGACAGGTTGTCATTGGGGTGTTTCCAGATAGCCATGTGTCTGCTCTTGTGTTTGTAGAAAGTACTTTTCACTACCAGATTTCTTTCAGCCGCGAAGAAAATCATGGACTGCGCATGCCGCCGTTGTTTCTGCTGTTGAAATCTTCCGCCACCATGCTAAGTCGCCATCCCATCTCGATGACGCCTAGCTGTCTTCGGCCCTCTCTATACGTAGCGTTAAGATACTACCCGAAGACAGCCCACTCATTATTCTGCTAAGTGACCCGCACAACACCAGGGGTTGGTTACCTGATCTTCCATGTTGGTTGCTCACTATAACAGGTGTCACTACGGGTAGGATAGGATATATGAGTAGGTGGACAGGGGCTAAGGTACATAAAGGAGTACTATATTCCGCATAACACACCATTTGACAAATTGTACTCTATCGGGTAATAATTCTCAAGCAACAAATACTTGGGTAATAATTCCTCCGGCGATAATACTCCGGGTGATAATTCGTATTTTTTCGATCCGGGCGGCATTAATTTGAATAATTCCCGTTACCCTCAGGAGTGATATTTGGAACTTGTCCTTCTGGTGAAGAATGTTGCTTTCTTTTTTTCTTCGCTCAGCCCTGTATTTCATTTAGCACGGTATTCGGATAGTTATCGGCTACTCGAGTTGACTTTTTCAAGAATACTACTTGAAGAGTGGACGGTCGTGTCATCGGCAGACAATGAGGTTCAAAGTAAAAGATTGGACTAAGGGGAATGCGTGATCTTTTGGAAAGGAAAAATTGAATCGTTTTGCATATGAATAAAACTAAAATTTACCACAGCTATAGTTATATTTCTTGAAGTTTTTATTCATATAATTTATAATTAATTGTTCATTCAAACACTACAATAAAATATTTAAAAATATATCAATTTTTGTGTTGATTATAATTGTTAGATTTGTTTACAGTAATTTTATAATTTTAACTTAAATTGGTAATCGTAAAGCATTTTGTAATTCGTTTTATTTTCGGATTAATATTTTGTTTTCTCTTTGATAACATCCATTTTATGGTATAATTGTATGGCCTTTAAATTTTCTGTTTCATTTGACTTTTAATATTGAGAACGTTTGGTTGCAGATTGTAAAAGTCTGCCGAACTCATATCATAGTTGTTTACAGAAGGAACACTGAAACGATGAGACTGAACAACATTTCCATGCTCACAACTTTTCCATTTTTGTTTATAACTTTCATCCTTTCCGTTCTCTCAACTACGGTGAAGAAGCATAGTGCAGTGTAGTGTATGAGGCTTGAAGAACAAGCCAAAGCCGAGTTAAGTATTCACGCTAGTCACACGTCATTAGTAATTTTGACGGTGCTATGGAAATGAGTTTTGACATCCAGGCAATGATGCGCAAGGAACTCTTTAGTTTTGATTCAATTTTGTTAGTTTGTTAGAAAGATTATGAATTCTTTGAAACTCACATAACCTTCAAAACATGGACACACTGAGAATTATTGAAAGTTTTACCTACCCATAGTCAAAAATTTTGGTAAAAATTCCACTCTGGGAATATTGCTGTTTTCGAACCAAATGTTTTCCTAACTCTTTAAGAGAGAGGAATTTGTTCTTTAACTCTGGAAAAGGGTTGATACTAAAATTAGAGAAAATAAGTTTTTTTCACTGCATACAGACAGTCCAGTCATAAAATTGCGTGAATCGAACGGCGGGCGGTGAATAAAACGAGAAACTGGACTACCTTTTAGTAAAAGTGCCTTTTGAAAAAACAAATCGACGCTTAGGTGCGATGTCGGCTTATGTCGAAGTATACAAAATTTCATGGCGACTTCCATAATATGTTATGAAATGCCATCATAAAATTCCGTATATTTTGACATAAGCCGACGTCGCACTAAACGCATGAAGACGTGTAGACGACTGGTACAGCAATTTTGTTTTCTGCCATTTTACCGCCTTAGCAAACTTTTACAATCGTGAAGCCAAACCGAAGACATTTATTTACATCGACTCTGCAATATTCTACACTTTTTATTCATAAATTTTATCATTTTCTTTTTATTTATTTTTGCAAATATCACGTTTCGTTTCGTTTGAGGTAGAAATCAACAATTTTTATATTTTCTTTTTTTATCTGTTGCGGTTATATTTTTTTCATTTAATTTTACATTAAAATCTCATTACTTTCTAATTGCATCATAAGATCTTTAATTAATTAAAAGTGAGTTACTTTTAACGCTCAATTGTAATTTCAAATAAAAGGTAAGCTCGAAGATAATAAATAAAATTACGTAAAGAATTTTGGTTTCAGGATATGTGCATAGAGATTTTCGATGTTGTGTTGTCTGCGAACAGAGGTCGGGTGGACAGATCGATTGAAACAATGGGAAAATCTTTATTGCACAAAAATCAAAATGTTCTGAAAGTTTATTAGTATTTTTAGAAGGTTTTTCACTTCACCTATTCCTACGGATAATTCTGTAATGCGAGCATCTTGCTATTATTTACAAAATAGACCATTTATACGTACCTCAACTGCGATTCTACAATAGTGTCTACAAAGGCTTCCATGTGTAACACACAACTTGGAGAGCAAGGCGTTATCCAGAAGGTAAGTGACACTTTTTATGATCTTTTTACGTATATTGGAATGTGTTTGTTAGGTCAAAAAGTAACTGCTGGTCCTCTACTAGGGAGCAAAATTTATAGTTTTTTCAAATAACAAAAAATGTTCCAATAGCAAATGTGTGGACGAAGGATTTTCTGCACCGATTTCTTGGGAGAAAAGAGATCTTCCAAAAACTCTCCATGTGAAATTAGAAATGAAATCGAGGGGTGCATAAACGTAGAAAATTGTTTTATACACTAAAAAAATCCTCAAATTCGTAGAAAATTATCAAGAAAATCTTCAAATTGTCAGAAAATTCATGAAAATTGACGTGACCCAAAATTTACGATCCTCGGATGAAATTCAAAAACATCGGATCTTTATGGTGAATTATTTCTACGTTCCTACTCTTTGGTTCTAGTAGCAAATTTCTTACTTGGTGATTACAAGTTACTTTCTTCAAGCATAACTCTGATCAAAGTACTGGTTACTGTCTGATTGATAGAAGCATCTAAAGGGATCATTGTATTGTGTATTGTATAGGTTTGTATGAAAGTTCAACTTGACAAAAAAAATTTTTGTTTTGTGAAGTTGAGATTTCACACAAACCTGACGCATCGCGCCGTTCATAATGACCCCCTTAAAATCACGTCGACTTACAGCGAAAATGATCGATCGATTGATCGTTTCTCCCCATTTATCGAATTTTTTGTCGTGTGTTTTAATTATCCACTTATTCGGTATACTATACCAAAAGTTACTCCTGAAAGAATACTTCATTGGAAATGAAACAAAACTTCCGTTTTTTAAGCACCCTACAAGCAGCCTGTACAAAATCATACTTTCGTCCCTCTTCTTTTTCGTCGCTAACAAAATTCTGCGATTTTAAGGGCCAATTTTTTGCGAAGACTGTCTAACTCGGTCCTAAAGACAAGTTTTCTTTGTATCTGAGGAAGCTATTGTATTGAAAAGGCAATTTTAGTCTCCATAAATCTAGTAATGTCGATAATATTATGTTTATGGTTAAGTGCGCTGGAATGACTCTACTAACTGCAGATTAAAGGAAAAACAATTTTTTTTTAAGTACAACTTCAAAAAACTTCAGAGTTAGACATAAAAAACTGGTACCTCAATGTATTAAGATCTCAACTGGTCATACTTTCCCTCAGCCCTTCAACTCTTGAAACTTTAACTAGAGGAAAGCGGATACAAGGATTTTCAAAAGATAACGTCATTTTACACATTTTTGGGATCTTTGCGTATAATTTTGACGTTCTTGAAACTTTTTCAAAGTTGTACTAGACTTTTTAAAAAAGTTTTCTTTCATCTTCAGAGTCTTTTCGGCGCATTTTTAGACAGAGCCTATTTTCGAGAACAAATTTCCTGGAAAATTCAGTAAATTTAAGAATATTTTTAATGATTTTTTTTATCTATTTTTAAAACCAATGACCGAGTACTAGATTTATGGAGAAAACAATAGCCATTTGCGATGATGTAACGTCATACATGCATCCAGTACGTTTGCAGGACTCAGGACTTCTCCTTCTTCAGTGGAATATCATTTATGGACCGACCTTTAATATTATGCACAGGAGCAGCAAATTGAGATGTGACTGTGGTGGGCAGAGTCAGCTGTGTTATCAAGTCCTCTGTTCTATTGGCGTGGAAATTCATTAAAAATTGAACCCTGAACTTCTTGCTCTAAACGCTAAAGGCACTCGCAATACGTTTTTCTCGATCGCATTGACTTTTAAAAGCGGTTTGAATATAAGATTCGTCTCGATTAAAATACACTATTTTTTGAACAAACCATCTACGTATGTACATTGTACATGGATGACTATAGAATTAATTGAGGATACGCTCAAGTTCTAAATTTCTCAATAAAATTAATTCGGTAAACAAAAAATAAAATTAAAATTTAATCACAGACTTACATCGTATTTAAAACGTAAAATCAATTAGAAATATGAAAAAATATAACCTAAGATTACAAAACTTAATTCCATTTTATAAACTTAACACTTTTTTCCTTGCCATTTAAATTTTTATATGTTGAACAAACAAAAAATATTTTGGTTCTCAATTTTAAAATCCTTAAAACTACGAATATTTGAAAATATATCTCTCTTAATCAATGCAAAACAATTCTTCAGAAAATAGGCCAATATCAACTCATTGTTTTTTAGTAAATCTACTTTCCATTTTATCATTCAACCATTTCACGTACTTTGTTTTTCTTCTTTGACAAAATTTCATAATTCCACATAAATAGTGGCGTACTCTTTCTGAAAGACTGAATCTTTACCTTAAATATTAGACAAACAAAATTGTAGATAAGATTAAACTTCACGAATATTTACATAATTTTTAATAATGATTAATATGACAACACATTAATAACAACTTCTAGCTGGTAATAAATATGACGGGAAAAAATTCACATATATTTTCTTTACATTTCCATCTCTTTTTCTTTCAAATTCATCACATACATGGCGACCAATCAATTGTTTACTTTGATAAAAGGGGTAACGGGCTTTTCGAACACTTCTTTCTGTGAAATCGTGAAATTTACCCAACAAAATGTACATTGAATGCGCTTTTATAGTACGTCATACAGCTACGATCAAAAATATTTTCGGCCATAAACAAAGAAATTGCCTTGTTTGTGGCCAAAAATATATGATCGTAACTGTAAGTGCATAAAAATGTACGTGTAAAGTGGCTGTGCTATTTGGGAATGTGTCATTCAACTATCAACATCGAAATAATACAATAGAATTCTGGGACTAGCAGCTGCATTACGAATCAACAGAACAGCGTGCTGAAGTTGAGCAAACTGAGGTATTTTGAAATAACGAACTATCAGAGGCTGAAATAAATTTTTCGCCCCCAGCAACGTCCATACAAAAGGAACAAAATTGAGAGTCTGTCCCAAGAGACTGAAGTGAAATACGTCACAAAACTGACACTAGAAGAAGGTCACTGTACTCACCGGACACTGTGCTAGCTAAATGGACAATATAAAACGGAACTCGCTGCCAGCAGGTAATACGAATAGTGTCTGGAGCTTTTAAGCTTCACACACTGCGTTGGTTGAGAAAAGACAATGTTATGTCTTTGCTTTTGCTTTCTGTTAAGCTTTTGCTTTTTAGCAAAATATATCTATTCGAGAGTATGTTCATCGATGATTGACAAAACACAAATCAAAACCCGATTACAATTTTCGAAATTTGATTCGAACAGCGCCAGTCGTGAAAATTTTTGGATTGTTCGGGCGGCCAACTCACCTTTGCACCTATTCGAAGCAGAAACTTAGTACCTTTTAAACCTTAGTGGGGGTCTGGACCCGTGTTCGTCATACGAAATTCTTGAAAACGTTTGACTGAAATGTACATTTAATTTACATCGATTTTTAAATAACTCGTGACTTACAAACTTACAAAGGATTGGCATTCTTATAAATACTCGAGAGTCATTGGACCGTTTGGGACGTGACCTTCATCGCTCGTATTTGGCTGTTTGCTAGACTTGACTTTTGACTGGCATTTTTTGACTTTTTTTGTTACTTTCCACGGTTTTCGAATATTTTCCCGTTACGTCGAGAGGGAAGTTCGAAGCTCGTATGTGACAAGGGTCTAGAAATGTCGATTTTTGCGTGACACACTTTATGAACGGTTCCTCACATCTATTTTGCCTGCGATCATTTAATTTCCCTGCGATCAGTTTGATTTCATGCCATATTTTAATTCGACGAATTTTAGTAAGAGATTCGACTTAGACCCGTACGAAGCATACGAGGCTTATGCGCTTACCGGTATTTCAAGCTCGAACTCTATGCAGACATGCAGACTTTACCTAAACTAAAAAAAAATTCCTCAGAATTTTTTGTATAGAAATTCCAATCGAAATCCGTGGAAAGAACCTTTCGATTTATACAAACATACGAAATAGTTAAGATCCGTAACATGTAGGAGGATTATGATTTCCAGCGCCCTTGTCGCACTTGTGTGTAGTGCCACTGAACTGAAAATATGTTTACAGCGAGTGAAGCTAGCGAAAATTTTTAAGATTTAACATTTAATTCGTTAGGAATAGTAAGTTACGAAGGTATATTGCCAGTTGAAAAATTGGAAAACAGAGTAGCTGATGGAAGCTAAGACATGTACATTTTGTTCATCCGTCTCACCGAAATAATACGAAATTATGACGAAATTGTAACATTTCCAATTAATCCAAAATAATTATTATGAAAAAATATTAATGACGCCAGCGTATCGAGCGAATAATTTTTATATCAGCTTTTTTATACTAGCGATGTAAAATTACATTACTTCGGGAATTCTTGTCAAATTCGTCATATCAACTTCTAGGACCGACAACAGCTTTCTGATTATTATTTGTTTATATTTATAATTTCATTTAAAATAACATCACAATTCTACGGTTGACTGCAAACGGTCCTGAAAGTTGATAACAGACTTCGCCGTCGCGAACTATTCTATTGTACCCTCAACTGGCCGGATGAGATACGGAGCGATTTAGGTTGAGTTGACTAGTGACACATGAATTTGAGAGAAAAGTCTAGTATACTATCGATCTTGAAGCTGAATGTTTAGTCAC
>CM055405.1:60601724-60613134 GCA_029228625.1 Pseudolycoriella hygida
GATATAGAACGCAGAAGTTGTAACCCATTTTGCCTCTCAACTCGACATGCCGTTTTTAAATATTGACTGACTGTTCAACTTAGCCATTCCGCTCAACAGACAGGTAAATTGAAAAAATAAACGTCAGTTTTTTGTTATTGATTTCAAGAATATAAACGTGTGAAAGGGTCCTTCAATGGCTATGACATCATCTTGAAGTTGAAATAGACACACTCTTCTACACAATATTTTCTTAAATAATTAAACCGGCTCTATAGAAATTTTTTTTTTAATCTCAGACAAGGTGGCTACTTAACAGAACATTCAAAATGTTACAACAAAAGCTGATGTCGAGTGATGTAACAATTTTTGATTTTGATGTACAAATTATCACCTTTTGTGATTTCAGTGAAATTAATTGATTTCTATTAAATAATATTATATTTGCGTCCGTAAAGAAGCTAAAAAAACGATAAAGTCGGAGATTAAAAGCAATGCTTCCGATCAGTTTATGGCTGTTTTTTTTAAATGCAGAGACCAAAGGTGAGTTTAGATTAAAGAAGCATGGCTTTGTGACCCGGTAAAAGTAATCTGCACACTACATCGACCACACAAAATAATGTGAAAAGTGAGAAAATACGAAAAATATTGGGTAGAAACGACAGGCTTGCTTTGTAAACGCAATCGGGCTTTCATAGAACTACAACATTTTACGAGAGTATATACTTGAGTTGCTTGGAAGACTAAAATGAAAAATCAGTTGTCTTAAAATAATTAAATTAGAAGTCACAGAAACTTAAGTTCCTAAGCATAAAAGGATTACGTACAGAAACATAAAAAACTATTTATTTTAGATGCGCCGGGGCTGAAAATGAGGGCACTTGCTTCGGTCTTAAACTGGCGAAATTGCCTAAAATCAATCGTCCAAAACAGGTGCACAATGAATTCAGAAAAAAAGATCTCTCCTTTCCTTAATAACAAAGTCTACATTATTTGCATGAAAAGCCTCTTGTTATTTTGAACAACAAAAATGATTTCCGGAGATACAGGGCAACTGACAAGGAAGCTTCATGAATTCATAGCTAGGAATGCACACATTGGACATGTAATATGATTTTTATATTAATGACTGGTGCTGGTCATGTAGAAAGACCTCTCCTGGTGTCTTTTCAGACATTGAAACTGTTTTCTAACAAGATACGAAGGCTTGTTCACAAGTTGCGAAGGCGAGTTCATTTAATTCAAGAGAATTTTATGGAAAATTTGATAATTTCAAGTAGCTAAATGAAAAGCAATCGAAGAAACTGAATTATAACCAAAAGTTCGTTAAAATTAGAAATATATTTTTCCTTCGATTAGAATACAAGTCTTATTCAAACAGAAAATTGTTGTGTCTACTCAATTATGGCGAGTTACACAACATTCAACGAATATAATACTTCAGTCAACACCGTTCGATTGATTTTTTTTTTACTTTTATTTTTGAAATATTTTTAAAGTGAAAGTTTTTCAACTTCGTTACACAGTTTTGCATTAAACAGCCAAAATGGTATGACTCGACGCGATTAATTTATAATTTGATATGCAATGAAGTGCGTTCATAAATCATTCTATTTTTAGTTATTATAATTATATTTTCATGTTTTTACTACACTTTTCCATAAACAAAGCGAAATGTTAACAGAAAAAATCCAATCAACGGAAAACACTCACTTTTAACAGGTATTCCTATCGGCGTATTATGCGAGTGAAGGGAAACACTTGTGAATTTAGAGATGGATTCAGCCAAACTAATTTACTAAATTTTTCAACATCAACATATCACCGCAGTATGAATGGCACGTTCATAAAATCGACGGGTTAATGGTGGGAGATGAGTGTAAGTAGTTTTTTTGTAATCCATAGTCGTTTTCATGTATACAATATTAGTAATAACAATGTTGAAATATAAAAAAGATACTCTACGTACGTAGGTAGTGGTTGTAACTATATTTGGGTTATTTTACTTTTATGAAAAACTTAAAAACGAATTAATGACATTAGCGATTTCGTATATTTTAAAGTTCGTTTTTAATTTGGTAATTTATGCATGTCTTACTGTAAACTTTATTACTTTAATGTTTTTATTAATTTTTATGTCCATATCCATGTCCACGTTTCAGATTAATTTAAGAACGACATGTTGAAACCAAGTCATTAAAATGTTCTTGTCAATTTACCAGGAACAAAAAATTTCGGTCATAAAATTAAATGGAAAAGCTAAAGTTCTTCGTTCGGTAGATAAACTCAATCACCTTGACTTACCTGATGAAGAACAAATCTCCACATAAAACTTGAAAATCATAATCCGTTTCCTCTTCAAATAATTGTCTTTCTCTTAAGTCAAATGAAAACGACTATAAACATATGCGTTTAACTTCAAAATTATTATGGATGTACCAACAATCGGATGCATTGCGAGCCTTGCTTTCTCTTGTCCCACTTATAGAAAGCAGTCATGCTTCAGATTGCAATTCACCGTCATATCATGATAAAAATATAACCGTTGAAGGTATACATAAAGAAATTATACCAAAATCATTCAACACAAACAAGTATTTTTGCAAGAAGCGTAAGGTATTGTGCAGAACACGCAAAAAAAAATATGTTTTCATTTCGTACGCAGGGACGAGTTCTGCATTTTATCACTGTTGAATGAGAAAGGGTTTCATAATAAATTTGCATTTAAATTACTTATTCCATCATCTGTGTCGAAAGTAATGAATCACTTCTTAGACAGACCTGACCTACGCCGTCGCTATTTTCATAAACATAAAGTTAGATGATCGATCATTGTGCAATAAAATTTGACTTTGTTTTGGTCAGTTTTCTTTTGCTATTTATCTTGGCTAAGTGACTGTTACTTGTTTATCAGATACGCCGATGCAAAAATGTTTTACATAATAGATACATGGACAAAAATGGAATTATTATGCAGAGGTGTCTTCTCACTTTTTATACATCATTGGTACATACATTAACGAAGAGTGATGGAAAATTACCCATTGACTGGTCCCTCATTTGTTTGCCAGGTTTTATTCGAAAATTATCATCGTGTACTTAAAATTTAATGCGAAAATTATAAATTACAGATCTTATTCACGTACGAAGTATGCGAGGCTTATGAGCTTATCATTACGATTGTGTCAATTCGAATTTTGATCACAAAAATCGAATGAATCTTGATCGAAATATGAAAAAGCGAGTCAAGTTCGATGAACAAAATCGGTCAAGAATTTACCAAGATAATGTCGAAACGCGAGAAAAAGTTTTTCTCCATGTTTCCACGACATTACAACGAAACCTTGCACTTCTTATATGGACCCCTAGAAAATCGGCTGAGTGATTGTATGGTCCATAGAGTAGGCCCAAATCGACCTGCTCTAGCGTTACACGATATTTTGTGAACGGGGAGGGGACGCGATGTGAGAAGGGAACGGATGTGACAAAACCGGACGCAATAGAGGGGGACTGAACGGGTGAACGTACTGGATGGAACTTCCACCAAAATTCGAGCCCCGGTGCTGGCAATATTTCTCTAGGAAATCTCGCATTATGCAACGTCCCTAAGTTCACCCAAGCCTCGTAAATTGGGCAGATGTCAGCCCAAAGACAGCCTGCTCCAAATGTCAAAATTCTCAAGTAAGCTAGTCTGCTTCAAATTACATGGACAATGTACAGTACAATAACCATATACCTAGAAGAAGAACTAAAACTGCTAGATTTAATGTTCAAATAAGCCACAGGGTGGAGCGCAGCGGAGCTGGAGAAATTGTTCACCACCTACCTAAAATCAGCCTTTTCAGCTCCGTGTTATGTAAGGTAAGAAATGGTGAGTTGTCCAAATTTAACAACCTTCAACTTTCGACTTAATTCTTCTGATAGTAGGGGTGTCCAAAATACAAAAGTGTCGAAAAGTTTGGGGCACCAACCAAAAAATAAAGAGTTTTTGTTTCCTGATAAAGATTGTATATGGGCGTAACTTGATCCGAGACGATTTAGGGGTAGCTCAAAATCCATCGGTTGTTGTAGTGCAGTCGGCATAAAGAAAGTAGATCAGAGAGTGCTTTCGTCCATTATGTCCGACATGATTAAAGTGGTGCAATTTTCTCATGAATTTCAATCATGTGGGACATATGGACGAAAACGCTGCCTGGTCTAACTTTTCTATGTCAATTTTAAGGGTGTCCTAAAACCTTCCAAATACACAACAACAACCGATAGATTCACTCATTGCTTGAGTGAATATGTGCCTTTGAAAGTCGTTGAATTTTTGACCTTAATGCTTTTGAGCTACCCCTAAATCGTCTCGGATCAAGTTACGCCCATATACAATCTTGATCAGGGATCAACAAACTTTTGTTTTTCGGTTGGTGACCCAAAATTTTCGACACTTTTATTTCCCCATACATTTTTGGACCCCCCTATTCTGATAGTTTTGAAACTTAGTAAAGAACTATCACTTTCCACTCGAAAATTTGACTTTTGAGTATCTAATTAACATAAATTTAATTAATTTATTTTGTTTTATCTAATTAAAATTAATTAATTAATGTAATTAAGAGTTATCCGGGGGGTATCGTGAGTTGTCCAATTTCACATAAATTGAAAAATTGTGAGTTGTCCAAGATATGCAACGTCATTGGACAACTCACCATTCTATAAACCTTGAGTTGTCCAATCTTTTTTTTCCCATACAAATTTACTCGAACAACTCAATATTCGTTTTTCTGGTGGTCAACTCACCATTTTTACCTTATATTATTTTGTGCGCAGACTGACAAAGAGTCAGATTCAGAACAAAACACGTAGCGAAATAATTGACAAGTGGGAAGTAAGGTATGGAAATAAATGACATGTGGGTAATAAAGTAAGGGAAATATTTAACAGGTGGATGATACAACAGGGAAATGTTAATGCAATGAACTGTAGAATGAAATGTAAAAAAATGTAAATGAATCATACAAATAATAATAAAGTAGAGGAGACGTCAGGTGATATAGGACGTCACAGAAAATTGTAATACAACGTCTAGACTTATTAGTGAATCGTACGGGTCCATTTAGCTTGTGTTTAACGCTCACCCCCTTCTATTTTTTTTATCATATGAATATAATTCAATCATCTGGATTTTCCAAAAAAAGTGTGAAGTCTATGTAATACTCAAGTTATAATCACATCATCAAAGTAAAAAACCGGAGACGGTTGGAGTTGAGCATTTCATAAGTTAAAGCATAATCTATGCTATTAGCATACTTATTTATTAACTTTAATGACGCACACGCGTAAAGTCACGCTGTATTTTCGTATAACAAGCAAAAGTGAGTCGCTATTAGGTATAACTCCGGTAGTTAGTATTTAGATGCAAGAAGCCAGATAACCTTGACATAAACAAAATTTTATTATGCAACGACTAATTTAACGTATGTAAGCAAACAAACCTATACTTATACAATTTACAACTTTTAACAAAAAAAACTATTAAGTTTAGTTTGTTCGTAAACGAGTATTGAACTTTAAGCGGCGCAACAGTCCGATCGATATTGAATTATTTAAAAACAGAAATGGTCACCGAAAACCAGTTATTTATTTCAGTATGCAAATTCTAATATTTCTAATATTTTATTTAAAAAAAATGTTATTGTTGATGGGGGCATACGAAATAGTAGGTAAAAAATGTGAAAAAATACGATTTCTGAAGAAATGTTTCACCAAAACCATCGAATATTATTGCCAATTTGCAATGCACGTCCGTGTTTATGAACGACGTCAGCATTGTTGAAAAAGTCTATTTTCGTTTTTATTCAACAAGTCCGCATCTCAAAGGTTACATAATGTTTACCATATTCTTCCATTCTTACTGCCTAAAATCAAAAGAAAGGTTTTCGACGACCAAAGATTATACTTTTTTTCGAAATACTAATAATTGTCATCGTTGCCTAATACGCGGGGGAGCATAGGGCGGACGCCAATAAATTGTCACCACCGAACATGAGACTTCCTTGGTTCTTGATCTATTGGTTGTTGGTTGTTGTTCTTGGTTTTCTTCTATTGCATTCCATTATAGCGCGGCTTTTCTGTTTGAGATATCTCTTAGGAATGAACGTTGTAATATCGAAGCTATTTTTTAGCGATATAGCATTAACTACAACCATTCTTCAACTATTTTGTTGAAGAGTGTTTTATGTACAAAATTTGGCTTATGAAGATTGGTGAAATCTGGGACCTTGGAATCTCAAATGTAGCTTAAATCCCTTGAACTTTTGTTTGGGCATAACTGATACCACAAGAGCGTACGAGACAGTTTCTCAAACTAAGAATTCCGTAATAGAGTTGGGACATTCCAGCCTTAGCCACATTGCACTGTAGCTGTTGTTCATAAATTACAGCAGCTGCAATGTTTTTGCGTTCCACAATGTTGATCGGAAAGCACGGACCAGGTCTATTGCATTTGTCTTGGATGCGACGCCTGCATATTTCTCAAGATATCAAAAAAGTCAAATGTGATTAACGCTAGAATGGCGCAGTTCAAACTCTTTGTGTCCCCTTCTTAGGTATGGATAATACACACACTTTCATCGTTTTAAAAATATATGATCGTTTGTTGAAAATCTCTCGAAAGCACAACGTACAGCTAATTGCATACAAAATTACATCTATTTTTGAAGAAAAGTATTGAATGTTCTATGTAGTCATTTGCCATGAACGCGTAAAAGTTTTGTGTATACATTCTTGCTTCTGTGATCTGTGTGTGTATTAACCGCATGTAAATTTTTAAAAATTGTGTATCGTTTGCGGCTTTATGGCTTGGAGCTTTGTGGTTCAGTCATTTTATCAACGAGTCCTTTCTTATTATAATATTATTTCAATGACATGAAATAACAAAAAAAAAACTCTGAAATATTACAATCGATAACATTTTGAATTTTTTGTTTCAATGAAAAGAACTCTATGCCGCGTTTAAAATGCATTTGAATACGGCCCTGAGCTCATATCATATTTTTGTTATCTGTGTGACTTTTCTAGTGGAACGTGAATGTATTGTGAAGAGACACCACACCGCCAGATGTTGTTTAGTATTTTAAGCCAGTGAATGTAAAAGATTCTAATTGACAATAGCGACGAGTAAATATTGAGACTTGATTTGCCAATAAATTATTATAAAGTCGAACAACGATGGAGCTACTGATACCAAACATTGGATTTGGAACGACATCCACGGACCAAGTAAGAAATGAATTTTAATCGCAAAGGGAATTATTGTAAATCAAAGTTATTTTATCGCGATAAGGAACGCTACGGCCAAGTTGCAACCGCAGTAAATGTAGCGATTGACATGGGTTATCGTTATTTTGAAACATCAAAAATGTATGGCAATGAGATTGAAATAGGACTTGCTTTTGCTAAAAAAATGGAAGAAAAGGTTGTAAAACGAAATGATTTGATAATCGCAAATAAGTTCTGGTGTACTTACGACGATAGTACAATAATAGAGAATTCATGTCGTCAATCGTTGGAAAAATTAAAATTAAATTATTTCGATATTTTCTTCCTGCACATCCCTTCACGCTGTATCTTCAAAGGGGAGGAGCAATTATTCCCTTTATATTCAGAGCCATCAAATGAGATGAGGTAAGATTTGAGTTGAAAGAAAAAATTTATTGATGTCGCAACTAGAGCCGTGATCTTTTTGAAGTTTGTGCGACTTTTTTTGGATGTTTTGTTTGGCGCCACCGCCATTCAAGCAAAAAAATTGAAACTTGAAAGATTCAATTGGCGCGCGGCTCTAGTCTCAACACGAGACCCACTTTTTCGGTTGCAAAAATGTGTTGAATTTCGATTTGAGAAGCTCTAGTGTTGACACCAAAAAATTGTTTGAAACCTTTGAAAAAGTTTTTTTTTTTATGAAGAGACATAGACTATGTGAAAGCATGGAAAACATTGGAACATTTGGTGGAAATCGGTCTGACGCGAACTATTGGAGTAGCAAACTGCACCGAAAATCAACTTCAACGAGTATTAAATGAAGCAACCACACCACCGAAAATCGTCTATATCGAATGTTGTCCTGGGCTACATCAAAAGAAACTCATTACATATTGTAAGAGGCAAAATATTTTAGTATCGGCATACTGTCCGCTGAATCGTCCCGATTTCCAAGCTTTCGCCGAAAGTTATAATAATCACATCGGTATTTTAGAAATTTGTCAGAAATATAAGAAGACGTCGTCACAATTGATTCTCAGATATTTGGTAAGCTCAGAGTTATGTATTGCATATTTAGTGCGCCAAAAGTTTCAATATTTTGTTATTTGACCTGGATGCAAGTTCATTCTTTAATAAAGGTCTCTGTTTTTTTTGGATTTTAATCCATGCCAATGTTGTAGAGGACGATGAATAAAGAAGTTCATGCGGCAGACTGGTGCTTTATCTAGTGCATCAGCTCCTTATGTCTTCGTTGTGGAGAACATTTTCATGAAGAAAAATTGCAACAAACCTGGGCAGCCTGGTGTCAAATAAGCTTCTGTTCACTTGAGAAGTTTAAGTAACCACAAAGAACGCAGCCTAGTGCCAAAAATATGTTAATGTCATCGCAATGGCAGTAAAGAATACTATAAGTAAAACCAATTTCAACACTCGCCAACAGGCTGCGTATTTAAGATTTTCAATTGTGAATGTAGAGAGTAGCAACAACCTCTTGCCAAATTGATATTTATATAACGATAATACTCTTCTGTCGTGACAACGACTTCTACTGATTTTCGGCACAAGGCTGGTTTGTATATTAATACTAGAACTTTTCAAATACGCAGCCTGGTGTCGAGTCGGAACTAAGTGCTGAATAATGTACTCGTTTAGTCTATTGCAACACCAAGTTGCAATACTACTTAAAATGAGAGAGTTTCTCTGAACCAACCAATGCCGTAGTACGGTTATGGTCAAGTGATCTGAAAAGATTGAAAAAAAAAAATTTGGTGCAGACGAATGTGGCAATGCCATTACCCATCCAACATTGTCGTATAGGATCTTTTTTCGCACCAGGCTGTCTTCTAGAATCGACCAGACGGCCTCCACCTTAAGTTATTTCGCCTGCAAGCAGTGAAATTGTAATTGCAGGCATTTTGCCAGCCACAAAGAAATATTCACAATCGTCATTTCGTGTCGAGAATGCTTGCTAGGAATTTTTTGGCGTACTGAATATGGTATGGTAACTTGTTCCATTCGACAATAACATCGTTTCTTTTTGTTCCAGTACCAACTGGGAACTATACCGATTCCGAAGTCAATAACACCAAGTAGAATGGGCCAATATATTAACATCTTTGACTTTGAATTAACTGATAAGGAAATGAATTTAATTGATTCGTTTTACATCGATGAACGTTCCATTGATTTGGAGCAAGGACTCAATCAACAGTTTCCATTAAAGCGTAAAAAAATTCCAATTTCATCGAAGTGTAAATTTTGAGAATTTTTATGCATTCAATGCAATCCAATTCCTTTCATTATGTTCATGCAGAACGATTTTTTGTTGTTGTTGTACTTAAATGCATGCATTGGACGTGCGATTGCTCAAATTGAAAGATTATTAACTTAATTCTGGTTCTAATTGTTTCACCATTTAGTTCATAACATTTTGCTTTTGTAAAATAAAAATAAAACTAATAAAAATTAACAAAATTGTCTTTTAAACGCATTAGATTGTGAAGGCTGAAGGCCAATAATATCAAAATTCGAATCGCATGTGTTATCCCGATAATTATTACAAGACCGTGTTATGTATAGGCGCACATACGAGTTTGATACGAATTTTAATAACTCACTCTCAAGGTGCTCAAATTTGTATTTTATATAATTTCTATGTTACCGTGTCAATAAACTCGAAATGGACAAAACGGCTAACATATAATTAAATACTCGTTACAATTTCGATTTCATTTTCTAATAAAGCAGAGACACTTTTGCGATTCAAGTTCCCTCTCATTCAATGACTTGTGGCTGTGACTTTGCGTTATTTAAATGCTCAAAAACTGGAATGGAAATCTATAAGCGTCATCAAGTGAATCAATGCAACTGAACGTACGGTATGATTGTTTTTGTAGTAACAATTTCGTTGTGAAAAGTGAGTTGTAGAGCGACATTTCTTACTTTGCAATGTGGTTCGTTGAATCAATTCGAAATTCTTTAAGGGAAAATAAAAGCGATACTCTGGGTAGTATTGTGAAGGTCATTCCCTGGGGTCTAAAAGAAGAAAACTCAATGCTAAGCGAAATGATTACGATGATCACTTTCTCAGTTTCTTTCTAGGTTGAACACAAACTTGCCTGAAACTTTACCGCCTTTTTTATCAACAAAACTCCACAATTTTCTCTGATATTATTTCCACGTTAGAAACTAACTCATATGCAGCTGATATATGCAAATCCATTTCTCATTGCCAAACAAAGTCGCTGACATTGAACTTTTTCCTTCACTTATTTGAGCTCACAATAAAATTCTTTGCTTGAAATTTCATACTTTCAGGATGTAAACAACCACATGCATTAAAGAGATGTGCAAGTAAAAGATCGAGACTGGAGCAGTCCATAAAATTTTCCTAGAAAAATCGCTTATACTTCAACATACTGTCGATCTTGTTTTAATCGCAGCAATATTTTTCCTCACTTTTTAGGGGCCATTCACAAAGTACGTAACATTCTAATGGGGAGGTGGATTTGATAAAAGCGTTCATTGGAAGTTAGAATCTATTTATGGTTTCTTTTCTTTCGTTTTCTCGTCTTTACCAGAGGCGCCGACTGTGAACTGGAACGAAAACATTTGCCGATTTTTAACTATCCCAATTATGGAAGAAAATAAATATTATTCTCCTTGTTTTTGCGATAGTTTCTTGTTGTGCCATTTTGAGTAAGGCTGCATTCTGAATTTGGAACCAAAAATTTCATAAAATTTTTAAAAATGCAAATTTGTGTTCACTTTTGTTTCACTAGAGCATCAATATCAGATTGAAGACAGATAGCATCAGAGATCGATCCAACTCTGCAAAACAGTTTAAGAGTCAATCTGCGAATTCTTCGAACAAAAAAAAAATACAACACCTCACCGATTTTTGTGATCATTGGCCCATTGATTCCTTGGACCAATCCGAGAAATCCGTAGAATAACATTTTTCTGTTAGCTACCATATATGAGCTGTAAAGGTGTAAGAAAAATGGTCTACCAACGGGTGGCGAAAAACAATTTTGTTTAAAGATGAATCGCTTTGATCTGAAACTTATATATTACGTAGACCTCATTGATACAAAAAGTGTGGATGCCTATTTGTTTGGAAGGTGAAGGTGTCTGAAGACCTGGAACAGTTTATAATCGAAAGAATTGAACTTTTGAAAAGCGA
>CM055405.1:60613634-60624476 GCA_029228625.1 Pseudolycoriella hygida
GAGTGTTTTTTGATATGTTTTTAATAATATTGAACTGATTTGGTTTCAATTTAGTTCAAAATTAATAAAAAATGATAATTATTTGCAGCATGTGCAGTTAACAATAGGTTCATGTAGTAGTGTTCTTTTCATACACAACGGGAATAAACCAGTTGAAGAACATCCAACATAAGCAAAATTTTTTCTATGTTTCCATGTATGAGTGCACCAGCTGGTCAATCAACAGAAACGAAACTATGAGCAAAATATAAGTTTACTAATTGTAATAGGTACCGTGAAAATCATAAAAATCATTGAAAATCACAAAAAATGATTAAAAATCACTAAAAATCATTGAAAATCACCTGAATTCCGGAAAATCATAAAATGATTTAAAAATCAAAATTATTTCGTAAGTCATCCAAATTTTAAATCATGGTACACTCATTTTGGGAGTCATTTCCCCCTCGAATTTTTAATCATATTTTTAATCTATCTGGGGAACCCAACCGCTTTATCAAGTCTCTGGAATTTTCGGAAAATAACGAATTCTTTATCTCAACAATTTCAACTTATCATTTATGAGATGTTTTAGCTCATCGTGATGAAATTGGAGAATTGATTTCTATGAGACATTAGAATAAACCATTTTTCTTACCAATTTTAACAAATAAGTTTGTCCCAAACAAAACTGTAGCAAACGAACAAGAATAATAAATTATTGTAAGTTAAGCAAAAACATTAAATGCATCAAATTTAGGACTTTTTTTAGAGCATTGAATGACTTAATATTGACAATAATTTATAATATTTACTCACCGCAAAATGTCTGGAATTTATTTCGATAATACATTTAAAAAATTATACACTATTTTGATGCACACCATGCATACTCGCATTGCCCCCAGTAGACTGAGCATTCGATACAATATTCATTAATTACCGCCTAATTCGTCTCTGTCCCGCCTGCCTGTCTCTAACGTAAGTAATTAAACATACTCACAGTAACATTCACACAAATGTAAACGTCACCTTTTCCTTTAAAACGTTTAAAACCGACATCGTGCATATGCGTGTTCTAAGTGAAATTCGTAAATAAATATGCGAAAAACTGATTCCATATGGTAGGTCGAACAGTGCGAGTGATGCATTAGAATATAGTTAGTTAAAATTAGTGTGAAAAACAAGAAGAACAGGAACAGAAACACTTATGTCATCCAGTATCGCCTCGGTTTAAATTCTTCTGATTTTTTATTTGCCAACTAAGTGGATGTGAAGTGTATCGTTTGGTATCGTCTCGATCCAACCGGGACAGTTTCGAACTGCTAAACCATACGTAAAAAGGATGCACCTTTAGTTTACATTTTATCCATTAAGAGCAACAATGTCTGAAAGTCGATATGAACGAATTGTCCAAATAAATGCAGATAACGAGAATAATGAACTGGATCTTGACATTAATTCGAATGGTAAGACGAGAGACGACACATCGATAGAAATGCCAAATCAAAAAATGTTTCACGGAATTTTTCACACTGCCATATCAACGATTGGATTGATTTTAATTTACTTTACACTGTCCATCGGTTTAACATTTTATCAGAGGAATTTCCTTAAGGTAAGTATATCGCTGTCAAATTTATTTATTTAAATTAAGTTCATTCAATTCGTTCAATTACGTGGCGTAATAACGTTTGTTTGTTTGCTCCAGCAATTATCTTCTCAGCTTATTGCTTATCTACAGTTAATGATCTCTTAACAAAAAATATGTAGATAACGTACACAATTACACAGGTACAAATGCATAATGAAAGCCCTTGATTAAAGATAAACAAAAACTTATGTTTATAATAATTAATTATTCGAATCGCTTCATTTCAGTAGAACCTGTTCTTGATTCACTTATTTTTATAAATTTTGAATTGTTTTCAATTCAATTGCGAAACTTGAATTTTCGTTATTTTGTTTCCTCAATTGGAGGCTACCATACTCGAATGGCTTCTATCGCATGCTCTCGAAGACTTTTCCACAGTATCTCAATCTTTTAAAATATAAACGCTCACGATAAAAATTCGAAAGTATAGTTTGTTAATTTACACTTAAGGCCCGTAACTTGTATGCTAAAATATAGTCTACATTTAGGCGCTCAAATATTATATTTTCGCTGATATCAGTGGACAAAGACGCAGTTTCAAAAAAGTAAGTCAGCATTTCCCTTCCTAAAGATGTTGCCTTTTAATAGCAACTAAACTTATTTTTTGGGATCCTACCTACTCTGAAAACGGCGAAAAAATCGTAAAAATTTGCACAAAAACTCGTCGTTCTGAGACAAGGTTCAATCCCAAAAAATAAGTTACTTGCTTTTAAAAGGCAACATATTTAGGAAGGGAAATGCTGACTTACTTTTTTGAAACTGCGTCTTTGTCCACTGATATTAGCGAAAATATAATATTTGAGCGCCTAAATGTAGACTATATTTTAGCACACAAGTTATGGGCCTTAAACAAATTTGAGATATTTTTGGTCTGATGTATGAACCTTCACATTAGAAAGCTATGTAATCTGACATTAATGACATTTAAAACTTTAAGAAGACCAAATTTGTTTAAGCGTAAAATGAACGAAATGAACTGCCCTTAATCATGCCGTGTTCTCATGCGATAAGCATGTTGCGATCCACTGCTCGACTATCAAACACTCTATGAGTGATTACAATGTTGTGGTTTCATTTGTTCCCGTTCCTGCTGACGAGAAGTCTTCTTATGTGAACAAAGTCGATGAGGACTATGACAAAGTTAACTTTAGGTTGAGCGAAGTCTTAAGTGTCGCTTGCGAAGCGTAGTCCACCGATGTGAGTGAGGTGTACTCGTGTTTCTCCTCTGCAGCTGTATCAGAATGCTCGGTAACCAAGCGGGTCAAGGTCAAAGTTAAGTATCTAAATTGCCCTTACCTTCAGGATACCTTCAGCCGTTGTGCTGATACCAAAAGGATGCGGAGATAGGATGGAGAATTGTGAGTGGCTTTTATACAGGGATGATCTTGTCTTCTGATTGTTTTGATGAGTTCTTTACTCAAGTCCGTAAAGAGTTGGCTGATGCCATTCCAAAGTCCAGAGAAGATGACTTGAATGCATTCGGCACCCTAAAGGTCAATCCCCTGTCCATTTTCTTTGAACCTGTGACAGTGAATGAAATCAACGCAATCATATCTGTGTGACCTATTTAACCTGCCTCTGTTCCATGGCGTGTATCCTGATGACTTTAAGGATGCGAAGATTGTTCCGATATATAAGAAAGGTCCCAAAAGGAAGACATGGGTAACTACCGTCCAATCTCTATTCTACCGGCCGTCAACAAGGTACTTGAAACAATTGTGCTACGCTCGCTAGTGAGCTTATTTAAAGAGTGTAAGTAAGAGGAGAGCGGCACGCACACGCACAGCGCCCTCTTCAAGTTGGTCAGCATGATAAATAAGTAGATTGATGAAATGAAGGTTGTTTTGAGGTTATTCATCGATCTATCGAAGGCTAAACTTGAATGTGGTGGTGTCAGGGATGTAGCTTATGATTTGGTACGCAGTTATCTCAGCGGGAGAAAATAGTACACCGACTGCAACGGCGTGTGTAGTTCGATGACCGACGTTACGATTGGGGCTGTGTTCTATCGCCTCTGCTTTTTATAATTTTCGTCAACGACTTTTTTGACGTCCCAGTAAAATCCTCGTTTTTTGGATTTGCCGACGACACGAATTTGTTCATTTCCTCTGCAGTTGTTTCCGACAATGTTGCCGACCTCTCTGACGGTTCACTGCCGTCTGAACTATTGTAGGTATTGACGAGTGCGTGCCGGACCGAGCCGGGCTCGGACTTCAACTGACAAACCAACGCAAGATCTGTTGTCAGTGTGGAGTATGGTGGACCTTAGATTTCGGAGAAGCAAGAATAGCCAGGTACAAGTGTGCAATTTTTTGTAAAATTGGATATTCAGAAGCATCACTCCAGGTTAAAATATCCTTCACAATTCCATTAAACTTCTAAATATTTAAAAAAATGTGAAAAACAAAATTATAATTTTAAACTACGAACAATATGCCTTTTATATCGTTTGAATAGAACAAATGCTTATAGCATTTAGAACATTTTGAATTAATGGCTTGCAAAAAAATTCAATGTTTTCGGAGTTAAAGACGTCAAACTACTTTTTCGTTCCGGTTACCTTTGAACCCCCGAACACGGAGAAGCTAAAGATACTCAACGTATTTGACCGGCTCGGAAACTTCGAAATTCTGTCTTCATCAAAGACAAACGTTTCAACGTCTCATAAGAAATGGAGGCGACTTCGAAGAAGTTAGATAAAATTTTTTATATTTTGGCGAAACGACCTTTAAATTTTTTACCGAATTGCCCGATGAGAAATTTAAATACATAATAATCTAGCTAACTCTCTATGTCCACTCGCTCATTGAGTTTTTCGAATCCTGATGTTTCCTTTTCCTTCGGAGCACTCGACGCTGTATCCTTTTTTTGATCTGCTTGTGATTGTGTTTTTTCATAATATTATAAATTAAAGTGAAAGCCGGGCCGAGAAATTTTATTTATCGAGGCCCGCCCTAGTCCGAATCCGATCCGATATTTTGTGTTTAAGACCCGATCCGAGATAGTTGATAAAATGTAGGCCGGAAATGTAGACGGGCCGGATAAAAACTCGGACGACCCGACATTTTTGGGCTGCGCGCACACCTCTAATTCTCATCAAAAACTAAATCAGCAACTGCAATTGAAAAATTAGTCAATTAGGTAAACAAATATTTTGCTAAAAGTAACCAGCAACTAGATTGATAGAAAACTAGGGAATTTTCCCTTATACGAAATTTCGCGAGAAACTAGGTTGATAACAAAACTCGGGAGTTTCTACTTTTACGAAATGTCACTCCTGTCAGTTCGAAATATTTCAACCCAGTTTCTTCGTTCAGCTGGAATTTGAGACGGGATTTAGGCGGTGGTTTCGTATTGGATTTGGGACTGTAACCTAGGGAACTTTCTATATGGAACGAAACGAAGATCATAAGCAAATCTACTGCAAATCACGAATTTTCCCTTTTACGAAATGTCACCAAAACTTAGCTGGACAACAAAACCCGGGAACTTTCCATTTTACAAAATATCACAAAAATCTAGGAAAGAAAATAGTTATATGAGTCACATAACAGCTTTATGCACATTTCTGCTTATTACTTACGAGTGCCCTCGCACCCACTCGATTGTGACCATAAAAAAGTATGTAAGAAGTACTGTGCCGCTCTGTACCGCATTACTGTTTCGCGCGGCGCAAAAATCATATTCCAATTTACTGATGCATTATTTCCGCGTGCGAGTACTGGCTATTCGCACACTCGTGTGATTAGTCCACTACTACAAGGACTGGCTATTGACACGCTCGTGCGAATAGCATCAGCCTTTTCTAAAAGAAAATCGTCAGAACATTTCAAAAGTTTTTCTTTTCTAAATTTTTTTTCTCTACCATTTTTGAAAACTTTTAAGTTTTGAATGATTTTCTTTCTAATTGAAAGGATTTTCTGAGACTAATGTTTTTTTTCGAGTGACCGTTTCAATGTAGACGGAACTGCAACGCTAGTCAATTTGTGCATTTGTAACCTGCGCCATCTGATTTATCAGACCCATGTAACATAGGATTTCCTTTGTTTTTCTTTAGTAGTACCTGGCAACATAAATTTTTCATTAATAAATCCGATTACATAACTTGTTTGCGCGATGGTTTTCAAGCTTCATTTACTCTGCCAGTTTTTATATGCTTACAGTAATGAATCGAAAAGAAAATAATTAGGCTGTTTGCTAATCGCTTTATTACGAATAATTTCAGCAATTTCAATATCCTCTATTCGTCGTCTCCTGTCATTTATTGTTCAAATTTTTCCTGTCATGTATGATAAGAGTTGTTTATCGAATTTTCACCGGCAAATCACGGATCCACATCGATTGGCGAACATCCCTGAAGAAGATGTCCCCAGCTGGTTTGGCAAGTGGTATTGATATTGGTTTCTCCAACTGGGGATTGGAACTAGTGACAGTTTCCTTGTAAGTATTGCTACATTACTCTGCTATGGACAAACACAATGTGAATTCTTCCCAGGTACACAATGACGAAATCAACCACAATTATTTTCATATTGATTTTTGCAATTTTATTGAAATTGGAGAAGAAATCGTGGTCTCTAATGGCAATAGTTGTTTTGATATCATCGGGATTATTTATGTTCACTTACAAATCGACTCAGTTCAATGCATTGGGATTTGCATTCCTCATATTTGCGTCATTGTGTAGTGGCATACGATGGTCGTTTGCACAATTAGTCATGCAAAAATCAAAATTGGGATTGCATAATCCCATTGATATGATTTACTTCATGCAGCCGTGGATGCTGCTATCTATTGTTCCTTTTACTTTTGGCTTTGAAGGTTCGTATCATTTTTTATTTCTTTTTATATTGTTGCTAATTCTTTGACCTAAAACACCTAGCACATTTAGGAAACAATTTAGTTTTGAAATACTAAGTTTTTTTAATTAATTCATTTTAATTAGGGACGTGCGCAGTCATTTTTGCATGTTTTGAGCTGTCGCCGACATAAAATCGACTGACTTGCATGAGAATTTTCGCCGCCGCCAGAATTTCGAAATTTGTAACTGTAAAAATTGACGTTTACATTTTGATTTTACTGTAACAATGTTAAAAGTCTGAGTGGCAGCCAACTCTATCTATGGAAATGTAGACTTAATTTTGCTTATGATTCACTAGCACAAATGTCGCGCGCCGTTTGTCTAAAAAATTAGGAATTCGTCGCCGAAATACGAAAAATACAATCGGCGCACTCTATCGGTTCTAATTTTAATTAAACAATCAATTGAAATGCTGCAAGCTATATCTCCATCACTTAATTTTGTTAAAGTTCATAGCCTTAAGCTTCCGCTTAAACTTTGAATATCTTGCTTGCGAATTGACCTGCCGCTTCGTATTACAGTTTTACACAAAAGTTGGACGAAAATTTGTAAGAAATGTTTGAGAATTTCCTCATCATTTATTCATTCATTCATTCGTCATTTAAGACCATCTAGTATAGTCAGTAAGAAAAATGAATCTCAGCACTTCATCTCGTAATGTAACAGAAAACATCGTTGAACTTCTTGTGAAACTCGCAGATTCATTTTAACAAGAAATGTAGCTAATGTTTTAAGTCAAATATAATTAATATGAATGGATCGTGAGAGTTGAACCAATTGTAGCAGCGAAATTATTTTACACAGGAAGACGGATTTACGAAGGAAGCCTTATGATGGACACTAATTCTTCAGCGAATATAACATATCTGACAATCCAATTAGTGTGTGGAGCAATTTTAGCTTTTGCAATGGAAGTAAGTGAATTCCTAGTATTATCGAAAACGTCCAGTTTAACATTATCAGTGTCTGGAATATTTAAGGTTTGTGCTTTTAATTCGCATTTGAGTAATTCGATTTAAAACAATTTCCACTGCCCACAGGAAATTTGCCAGCTTGTCCTTGCCATTGAATTGGATGGTGATCAACTGACACCGTTGAACGTCTTAGGTTTGATCATGTGCTTAGGGGGCATTTGTTGTCACGTTATCCACAAATATTATGTGATGGCAACCGGTGAACTTAAAGAAAACGTAAAATCAGACGTTGAAACGTCTGTTTCATTTGAAAAATCAACGAATGGCGTACCTCAAGTTAATTTAAGTAAATATCGAAAAGATCAGAGTGTTCCACTGTTGCAAGCCGACATTTTAGATAGTTCTGATTCGGATGAATCAGCGAACGAAAATCCGAATGGGTCAGATGTCATTTTCGATGTTTTAAAGAGACGAGATATGAGAAGGTAAAATTTGAATGGACTGATGTATTTATTGGTGATTATTGATAGCATATGGATGCTAGGCTGTGGAATTTCTTTAATTGTTACATCTACTTAAAACGTGAATTAAATATGCGTCTTTTTTTTATGAAACATAAGACTTCAATTTACGTTAATTAATTTATTAGAATGTTTGTAAACGTATTCACTTCGTCTCCGTCAATCAGATTGAGACTATACTTTTGAGAATTTTCTTTTCACTCTAACATACATCGGTGTCGTTTCGTTGAAATTATTGGAAAAGGGATACAGGAAATGTTCTTGCTAATATCTAGTCAATAAGTATCATCATAGAGTTAATTACAACTCTCTCTTTGGAACTACGTTAAACTGTCGTATTTCCTTCGGTCTTCGACAACGAAATTTAATTGTAAACATAAAAAAACAGCAAAGAACACGGTTCAATTTCCTGTAAACTCAATCAGGAAGCCTTGCATAGTTGAATAGTTGTATTAACTACTTAATGAAAGCATTGAAATCTAGTTAATTGGGACCCAGCTCCATCTAGAGGCCATCATTCGAATATACTATTTTTGTTTGGCGAAAATGCATTTTGCGATCAAAGTCTACTACTACGACATGAGTGATCGAAAAATTCTCGAAAGAAACTTAAATGTGAAAGTTTGTACGGTAAATTATGGAAAAAATATACATTAAGCGCTAATGTACAAAGCGTGTCACAAATAGTTGTAACATTTTAAGCTGTGTTGTTAACTCCCAGGGCCTCGATTCTCATGATTTTCGTAACTTTACGAATTCATAATTTTACAGTTGTTAGTTCAAAAGTTACGAATGAATAATACTACTCTTAGCAGGTTACGAAAATCATTAGAATCGAGGCCTAGGGCTTTAAAATCGTTGTACAATTTCGCTTCTCAAATAGCGTTAATCGCACCTTGAAAATTTTAATAAAGAACACATATAGGGAGTTCATATCACTCAGTGGACGTTAATAACTCAGTGGGTGTTAATAACACTCAGTGGGTGTTCATAACACTCAGTGGGTGTTCATAACACTCAGTGGGTGTTCATAACACTCAGTGGGTGTTCATAACACTCAGTGGGTGTTCATAACACTCAGTGGGTGTCCATAACACTCAGTGGGTGTTCATAACACTCAGTGAATGTTCATAACACTCAGTGAATGTTCATAACACTCAGTGAGTGTTAACTTCACACTGCGCGCCCAGAAGGGGTTATTGAACTTTCACACTGGGCGCTGATAACACCCACTGGCGATATTGAAAGTGGAGACAATGTTAACCTGAACATTTCGTTTCGGCACCCAAAATCTAATCCATCTACCACTAGAAAGAAGGGATGTAAAACACAAAACTTAAATTAATTTTTTTTTCCATCAGAAAACATTACAACGAATCATAAAAGGTTAGAAATGTATGTGACATGCTTTGAAAACGCAAATAACCTTCTTTTGATGTCAAGTATTGAGGCTCTAATGTGCTGGAAACGTATTTACTTACTCCAACGCTTTATTTTGTTTAATGAAAAATATTTGATGAAAGGACAATATACGTAATAAAAATATGATTTGTATTTGTTTTGTAATGCTTTTATTGTAAAACTTCACATTCCATTCAGTTACCATTACGGTCATCCTTTACGTTACGCTTTTTATTTTACGTAACTGCAAAAAAAAAAAAAAAATTCCAGTGAAATAAATACAACGAGCGATTTATTGTTAGATTAAGTAAGAGATTAAGATTAAGATTAAGTTTTGATCGGTGATTTGTTTGTGTGGATTGTGGAATGTTTTTTGAAATGCGAATTGACTTACCAGGTGAAAACGTAGAAATACCTCAAACGATCATAATCAAATTCTGCTTCTTAGCCAACAGTCGTAGCAATTCTACACGAAAATAAATTCTTTCGTTTACTTGGCTTGTTTGTCTCCATGAGCATATTTGTTGCTTCAATGCTAAGCATATTATACCACAAAAATTAAAATATTTGTCTGATTTTGTAAATGCATGTTTCAATCTTTCAAAATTCAATCTTAATGTGTCCAACGTATTTAGAAGCTACACTGTAAACTATAAACGTAAGAAATTTTGTGTAAAATTTTTCAATTGCCACACAATGACAACAACAAAATATTGTACAAATAAAATCTATTTTTCAATGTATTTTTAGATTTTTATCCAATTAAAACAATTTTTGTGAAATTAAAATGTTTTTCTTGTTATTGCAACAGGTAATTCCGATTATGCGTAGATACTGGGTGCAACCATTCAGGTGGGTCGGGTCACTTGATTCAACTATAAACACATTTTTCACCCCTCCCCTCTTCCAATACCTACAACGTGTATCACGATCAGCCGCAACTCCACCTCCTATTTAATCTCATTTCGCCATCTCATATAAGTTCCAAAATCCCAGGATCACAACAAAAACCTTTTTAAAGGTAGAGTGTGACGCAGTCCGTAAGTCCGCTTCCAAAATTAATGATATCGCTTGAGGTGACGCTATCGCAGATAATACGCAGAAGTTCGTTTGAATAGAACCTTGTGGTCAAAGTTTTGATTTCCTAAAAAAAAATAGAGCGCTTTCTTTGAAACAAAATTACGTTTTGTTAAAAAAAATTGCGTCAAAAATGCCGGACCCAACGACGAAATAATTTTTCTGTACTTTCAGTTTTTGCGCTGCAAAAATTTGACTTTTGTTTGTTATTGCGTAGATTTGTTAGAGTAAATTTAAATGTTTGCGTGTAAAAACTGAAAGTATTGAAAAATTATTCCGCTGCTTTCGGACTGCGTCACACTCTACCTTTAAAAAGGTTTTTGTTGTGATATCAGTCGCTTTGGAAGTTTTCAGTTGTTAAAAAAATTTCTCCGAAAAAAAAATTTCTCCAAAAGAAAATTTCTCCGAAAAAAATTTGCTCGGAAAAAAATTTTC